>PVIA01007751.1:0-40872 GCA_004024845.1 Tonatia bakeri
CATTTACTGATGGGCATCTAGGTTGCTTCCAGCATTTAGCTATTGTAAATTGTGCTGCTATGAACATGGGGGTGCAAAGGTTCTTTTGGATTGGTGTTTTAGGATTCTTAGGATATAGTCCCAGCAGTGGAATTGCTGGGTCGAATGGCAGATCCATTTTTAATTTTCTGAGGAAGTTCCATACTGTTTTCCACAGTGGAGCACAACCTATCTTAGCCCTAGCCTTCAAATGACATAGCCAAGTGAATCAAGTAAATTAGTATTTGCTGGGTCTCACAGATGCAGCTTCTCTTCTTGGAATAAATGTTGAAAATAACCTCATTATAATATAAGAACAAATCTCAACCTCTTAACTAATCTCCATCAAAAGCATAGTACTTGTCAAATTGCTGTCTATGCCTGATTCTGCCTAGGTTTTTTTATGAAGGAAATAGTGATAGAGAAGATCTTTTCTGTCTCAAAAACAACAATGAGCCTTGGCTGGTGTGGCTCAGTGGACTGAATGCCAGTCTGCAAACCAAGGGGCAGCTGGTTTGATTACCAGTCAGGTCACATGCCTGGGTTGTGGGCCAGGTCCCCAGTTGGGGTCGCATGAGAGGCAACCACACACTGATGTTTCCCTCCCTCTTTTTCTCCATCCCTTCCCATGTCTAAAAATAAATAAATTTTTTTATTGTTGTTCAAGTACAGTTTCCTGCCTTTTCCCCCCACCCCTCCCAACCACCCCAGCCCTCCCTGCATCCCTCCCCCATTTCCATTCCCCTTGTTATTATCTATATGTCCTTTATAATTGTTCCTGTAAACCCTTCACCCTTTTTCTCCATTATCTCCTCCCCTTTCCCCTTTGGTCACTGTCAGCCTGTTCTCACTTCCAATGTCTTTGTCTATACTTTGCTTGCTTGTTTGTTTTGTTGATTAGGTTCCTGTTAATGGTGAGATCATATGGTATTTGTCTTTCATCACCTGGCTTCTTTCACTTAGCATAATGCTCTCCAGTTCCACCCATGCTGTCACAAAGGGTAGGAACTCCTTCTTTGTTTCTTCTGCATAGAATTGCATTGTGTAAATATACTGTAGTTTTTTGATCCATTCATTTACTGATGGGTACTTGGGTTGCTTCCAGCACTTGGCTATTGTAAATTGTGCTGCTATGAACATTGGGGTGCATAGGTTCTTTTGGATTGGTGTTTCAGGGTTCTTAGGATATAATCCCAGCAGTGGAATTGCAGGGTCAAAAAGCAGTTCCATTTTTAGTTTTCTGAAGAAATTCCATATTGTTTTTTACAGTGACTGCACCAGTCTACATTCCCACGGACAGTGTACTAGGGTTCCCTTTTCTCCACAACCTTGCCAGCACTTGTCGTTTGTTGATTTGTTTATGATGGCCATTATGACTGGTGTGAAGTGGTATCTCATTGTGGTTTTAATTTGCATCTCTCTGATGGCTAGTGATACCGAGCATCTTTTCATGTGTCTCTGGATCCTCTGTATGTCCTCCTTGTAGAAGGGTCTGTTCAGGTCCTTTGCCCATTTTTTAATTGGGTTGCTTATCTTCTTACATTGGAGTCATGTGAGTTCTTTGTATATAAAAATAAGCAAAACAAATGAACCAAAATGTGTGAAAACCGCTGTATTAGAAGATCACTGGTAATGAAAATGACAACTTATTCCTTGATCAGTTAAGTCCAAAAAGCCTGGAACCATTACCAGAAATACTGAGAGGTAGACTTGAGTGTAAGGAGGGTCCATCCATATCCCCAGAATAATACAATAGCCATGTGGGCCATCTGGCCACTTACTAAGTAAAGCAAACACACACACACACACACACACACACACACACACACACACACACCACTAGGAAAGCAAAACAACTTTTTTGAGACAGGTTATGAGCAGGATTTGCAGAGCAGATGGCCCCAGCTTGAAAGCCAGCTTTACCGTAATCAATAGACCATATACTAAGGACACACATACAGGAGATTACAGAGGTGAGGGAAAGCTACCAAAACAAGTACCTCAGCCAGGGATATGCTAGCACCTACAAGTGAGAAGAATGGAGAAATGAAAGAAGGGAGAGGAAGCAACAGAAGAAAAGAGGGAGAGCGGAAGGGGAATAGACAGGGACAGAGGGGAGAAGGGAGGATATTAGGCCAATAAGAAGAGTGGGAGGCTCTGAGAAGCACTGACATTAAATTACACTAGGGATTTTTACCAGAGGACTAAACTCCAAAAGGCAGCTAACTCTGGGAAGGCAGACTACTGTGTAGAAACTTGGCACTTGGAGGGCCCAGTTGAGGCCCCTCTGGGAGAAGCCATGATATAAGCAAGAGGGAGGGTATTTTTTTTCCTTTTGAAAATCATGAATACCTGTAAACAATAGGGTTCATCCACTAGCCAGAAAAGGTGGAAAGCTTCCTAATAATTCCCACTTTCTTACAAAGTAAAAGCTCAGACACCAAACCTCATTGTAAGGATGCGATCTTTCATATGTTGAAAAGGAAATGGACATTGCTAACTTTATATGTAAGCCACATTCCTTGGCCCAAGTAGAAGAAATGGATATACCACCATCTATCCTCTGCTCTTTTCCCACAATACAACAAGCCAAGAAGGGTAGCTGCTATGGCTTAGCGTCTTCACAAGACATATAGAAAAGATCAAGCAAGAGGAGCAATCTATTTTTATATGTGATATGTAGTGATATCAAATACCACAATCTATGATATTTAATGTATGTTATATTAGTATTAGTGGTGTCTGAACCATTAATTTCCATTTATCATCCTTACTTAAGAGGACCTCTTCGGGACTACTCTTCTTAAGCTAAGAGGGTTCTTCCCCAAGTCTAGCCCTTTCCTTCAGACTCCACGCCTTTCTTATTTAATGGCAAGAACTGGCTGACATCCATCTCCTTTAGTCCTGTCATGATAACAGAGAACTAAAATAATTCAGATTTCTGAGATTAAAATTATTTTATTCAATTGATATGTACTTTTCCTCTTAAGCTTTCTTTTAGGTATACTCCTAAGCTCTGCTCATGCTAATGTCATATCAGCTTTTAAGTGGCTTTCAAGTAACTTGGTGCCAATTTTGGTAGAGGAGCATTCTTTTGTAAGGTTGAGATGTTCTGAGTTTGTTCAGTCCTCAAATACGACTCATTCACCTTCAAACTGAACAAGCCCATCAAGATTGAGGAAAATTTGCTGCCTAACCATAAATGCACCAGACTCAGAGATGCAACTCTAAACTCTGCTGAGAAGCTGGCATTAGAACCAAAGGCCATATCCTCTTCAAAGCCATTTGTTCAAGAAGCCAATAGTCTACTATGCCTCCAGAGATTATTAATATTGTGGTTTGGTTAGAAATCAATAAATGTATATTTTAATAATCTTTGAAGCCAAAAGCTAGTGAATAGTCTGCTGCAAATACCTAAAAATGGGTGAGATTTATTTTACTGCTGTTCCAACTACAGCATTTGTTTTGAAAACATTCTGTTATTTGTGGTTGTTAATCCAACGTGGTATCATATTTTTAAGTGAGAAATGAGTTTACAATTTTTGAAAAAGAATATTCAATGGAAATTGGGTATTACTTTGCCTTTCAAGAGAACTAAAAGAGCTGTTATATGAGAAGTACTTGAGGAATAAAAATAGAATGTGAGGAAATTCAAGACCTTCAGAATAAATATGAAATACTTTTGCAATGAAAAAGAAATGTATTCAGGGCCCAATACACCCCCTTTAAAACTATATATAGTAAATGAGCCTTGGCTGTTGTGGTTCAGTGGATTGAGTACTGGCCTGTGAACCAAAGGGTCGCTGGTTGGACTCCCAGTCAGGGCACATGCCTGGGTTGTGGGCCAGGTCTCCAGTAGGAGGCATGCAAGAGGCAACCACATATTGATGTTTCTCTCCCTCTTTCTGTCTCCCTTCCCCTAACATAAATAAAATCTTTTTAAAAAAACTTTAGTAAATGAAATTAAATGCAGATTTTTTTTAAACTGGTTTAATATCTCAGTAGACCACCAGATGTGCTTCCTGAAACAACTCTGTGACACTGTAGTACAGAACAATTTCAGAAGATGAGGAGCAAACAGTACTCTGGAAATACAAGTTAACTCTATAGACAAGGCTAAATCTTAAGAATTTCAAGTAGGCTTTATAAGTGGATTGTTCTGAGGACTGAGAAGAGCTTTTGAGAAGGGCTTTTGAGAGAAATGCAAAGCAGAGCCCAGAGCATCTGTCGGTTTTCAAGCCAGCCCAGACTCCCAGGCATCTAACATGAGCTGTCTTCAGTCCTTGTAGTCCCCTGGGGGGACTCCCTGGGAGAATGCAGCCAAAGCATTATATAGGGCTGTGCTTTCTGAAGAAACTGAACTATTTTGAACTTTGACTGAGTCAAGAGCTTAGGCTTGTGGGGTCTGCTTCCATATTTCACAACACAGAACCAAAGAAGAAAGAGCAAAACCTATGTAGGCCATGGCCTCTGCTTAGGGCTAGTGCCCTAGTCAGAAGGGCTGACCTGTCAACAGACACAACATGCCGTAACTACATCTGTGCATGACTCATGCTTTGATGCATAGATGGTTGCTTTTGTGAACTTTCTAAGAAATTAAAGTCATTGAAATGGTATTGATATATTCACCAAAACAAGTCTATTTAAAATATAAATTCAAGTAATTCTGATGGACATCATCCAAATGTATAATGTCTTTGACTATCCCTTTGAGAAATATAAGCATATTACAAAACCACATGCTCATGTCCATATTATGCAACTATTTGTTTCTTTCTTAACAGTTGTCTGAATGGTAGTTACACCACTGCCCAGACTGTTAGAGAATTTGGGTCAGTGTGGAAGACTGAACTTAGAGAATGGCCCCATGGGAAGATTTTAATCTCTTCTTTTATCTCCTTTTTGCTTCTCTTTCCCTCTCTCCTCTCTGCCTCACTAAACTCACCCCTCTAGCATCAGGATTCCCTCCTTTATGAACCAGTCATGACTCTTCTCAAATTTTCACAGCATTTATAATCCATATCACTATAGAGTACCTTATAGTTCCTCTTGTTTATGTATGTGCATTTTCTCCTTCCTACTGTTTTATAACATGACAATTATCATCATCAAAGAGCTTGTTGAGGCCCCAGCACATACTAATGCCATAGTACAGTTGGGAAAAACAAAAATATGCTTACAGACAGAAGTTCTAATTTTAAAGTCCCTGTGCCATCATTTACTAAGAACATGACCCTGGAGAAGACATTTAACTTGTCTGCACCTTATTTTCCTCATCTTCAATATGGGAGTGATGATATCTGATGATGGAAGAGGACAAGGAAGAAGAAAAGAGGTAGGAAGTGAAAAAGAAGTCCTTGTCAGCACCACATTGTAGAAGTACGAACTTGGAGTCAGATGAACCTGAGCTCTATAATCATCAACTTACTGAGTCACCAAATATTCAATACAAGTTAGTTTAGACCATCAGAGTCTGTTTCTTCATCTGTGAAATTAAAATAAAAGTACTTACCCTGAGGCTCTGTTAGTTAAAGAATGAAAGGAGCTAAGTAAGGGCCTGGCACATAACAATGCCTCCAACAAATGACAGGTATTATTATTACACTTGTGATCATCAATATGAGTCATATTTGATCCCTGATCAGAAGGGTTCCCCAGATCAGCAAAGGAAATGAGACACATAGAGTAGCATCTTCTTCCCAATGTGCAGTAGTATGTGTGCAGTGCCATGTGGGCAGTATAGATGGGAGAGCCCTGGAAGATAAAAAGTAAGGGAGAGCTCATAGGAAGCAGCAGCAATGTGGGAAGAATCCACTGATGTGGAAAGAGTCCATCAATGTGGGAAGGGTCCAGCAACTCAAAAATGCTCTATGCTTAGTAAGGCCCAGTTCCCTCACCATTTCCTACACAGTCTAATTGTGCACTCCATGCCAGCCACTTTCCCATAATAACACCCAAACTCAGGAGTTCTAACAATGTCCTTAGAGGCAATGGGAAATCAGAGATGACTTTCAATCAGAGGAGTGGCATGGTAAGAGCTGCACTTTAAGAGAAATAATCTGAGAATGCTGTGCAAAATACATTTAAGGGGACAAATAATTCAGAATATACAAAAGATGGAAACAACCCAAATGTCTATCAATACATAAAAGGATAAGCACGTATGGTCTATCCATACAATGGAAAAGTATTCAGCCACAAAAAAAGAATAAACTACTTCAACATAGATGAGCCCTGAAAGCATAATGAACCCTGGAAACATTATGCTAAGCAAAAGAAGCCAGTCATAGACATCCACTTATTCTGAGGTTCCATTTATATGAAATGTCCAGAATAGGGAAATCCAAAGAGACAGAAAGTAGATTCATAGTTGGTTAGGGCTGGAGGGAGGAGGCACAGGGGATAGTGGTATGGTAGCTAAGTGGTTTGGGGCTTCTTTGTGAAGTGACAAAAATGTTCTTAAATGGACTATACAGGTAACTTGTATGGTGTGTGACTTGTATCTCAATAGAGCTATTTTATTTTTTTACTGTTCAATTACAGTTGTCCCAATTTTCCCCCCATTGGTGTCCTCTGCTCCCCATCCCTATCCCCTGCTTCCACAGTCAGTCCCCACCCTGTTGTCCATTATCATGGGTTGTTTATATGTGTTCCTTGACTTGACCCTTCCCCCTCTTTCACACATTATTCCTCTCCTCCCTCCTCTCTAGTCAATAGAGCTATTTTAAAGAAAGGCCAGTCAGGAGCCAATGCAGCAGTCCAGGTATAAAGTGCTACAGGCCTGAGACTGGGAAGGAAGAACAGACAAGAGTGATGTGGGAGAGCAAGAAGTGAGAAAACGTTCTCAGACCCTGGTTCAGAGGAAGATAGAGATTATGACTACTTTGAAAGGCAAGCTAACTGTGCCCTCAAAAACCTGGAGCAGAGATGGAAGTGTGGTAGAATGGTCAAAACCGTAAACTTTATCATCACCTAGCCTGGGCTTTAGATCAGCTTCAGCCACTTAATTGCTCTTTGACCTTGATCAAGCCATGAACCTCTTTGAGGCCAATTGTCAAAATTGTGCAAAATGGGGGAAATGATAATATCTGACTCATAGAGTTGTTGGTAGGAGTCAATGATGAAAATGGATTAATGTCAGGTGAATTGCCTAACACATAGAAGGTCCTCAATAATTATTAACCAGCATGACCATCATTACATTATTCAGAAATACTTTTGACTGAATAAGAAGAACAATGGTGGGGAGGGGAATTAAATTCAGAGAAGCAGTTTGTAGGGCTTGGTATTTGGTGAGTGTAAGGCTAGAGCTTCTCTGTTTTTTAGTTGATTATTTTTTTACTTAAAAATTTTAAAATCTACTGAGGTGACACTGATTAACAAAATTATACAGGGTTAGGGTTCACAATTCCACAGCCCATCATCTGTGCACTGTATTGTGTGCTCAACACCCCAAGTCAAGTCTCCTTACATCATCACCACTAGGAGACATTAGCTGATATGATTTCACTGCTCAAAATACCTCTTAAGCTGTGTTTCCAAAAAGAACAGTGAAACTCAATAGCCACTCTATCAGTAAGGAATACCCTCTGAGAAATGTGGCCTTTGGCACACTCATGGGTAACCAGGGACCTTGGGCAACACTGGACTGCTCTATCCTAACTTGGGCTTAGCCGTTTCCTCCCTGCCTGGCAAAAGGAGAATACATACCCCAGTGCAGTCAGAAACATACCAACTCACACTCCTCGATACAGGACCAGAATTGTATAAGTCAGAGGTCAGCAAACTATGGCTCATAAACCAAATCTAGCCTGCCACCTGTTTTGTAAATAAAGTTTTACTGGAACACAGACCTGACCATGTGTTTCTGTATAATCTGTGGCTTTTTTTTCATACTACAATGACAAAGGTCAGTAATTGGAACAGAGACCATATGAACTTCAAAGCCTCACATATTTACTATCTGGTCCTTTATAGACAAAGTTTGCCCAACTGTGGTTTCAATCATATTAGGCCCAATACTGTGTCTTGTGTGATTTTCTATGTCCTTCAACATTTTTCCATTTTAAACTACTCTTTTTTATATATTTTACCAAGGCCATTATTAATATTAGCATTATTTTTCAGTAGGACTCCTTATCTAGCCAGCTCTCACCAGACTTAAACAGATCTCAGGTACAAAAGGCACTGGACTCAGGACTGCTGGGCACTTTAAAATATAAAATCTATTTATAATTTAGTCATTCCTTAACTTGTGACCACTATGATCAGGCATCCATAGATCATGAGGTGTTGTGTGCAGTAGAGACAGGGCAGTGTAGGGAACAGACACTGGGATGGGAGAATGGAAGCAGTCTTTCCAATAACTTGTTGAGTGGCTCAAGGGAAATTGCTTTCCATTTCTGGACTACAGAGTCCTCCTCTTAACCTGAGACCCTTTATGTTCTCTCCCAGTCCCATGACTCAGGTTCCAAACTCTATACAATATAAACTACTATCATCCAGCCTGACGACATCTGTCAACTAATGAGGCTCCAATAAGACAGAGCATATAAAGAAAGCAGTTAGCACACTGTGGGGTGCATAGCAAGCATTCAATAAACAGGTACAATTACTATCACCATGAATAAGTATTTGCTTTTTATTTGCTAAACATTAAATTATCATCTTTTTAGAATATGATAGAGCACATTATTTTACATTACAAGACTTTAGGATACATGGCAGGCTGAAGAAAAGATGACATAAGAATCTAAACTTATAGAAGAAATAGAAGGTGATTATGCCCATTACAAAAGGGCTTTTTCCTTTACCAAATAATTCATCACAGGTTTCTCACAAAAAGAAAACTTCCCTTAAGTAAATTTGAGTTGTTGTATAACTATATGATTTTCATTCAATTCTTCAAGATTGTTTCTACTGCATAAAAATACGGCATGCTTGGCACACATGCTTGGCACTGTTGAATTCTCTGGGCAATAACAGGATTTCAGAAGTTATTTGAGTAATACTTCATGGGATTACTAATCTTAAATGTCTGCAAAGTGGAGCTAAAGCAAACTTTGCAAGATCTATAACCAAGCAGCCACCCTAAGAGGAACTCCTCCTGTGAGCATGTCAGCACCTTCCAGCTCTCAGAGCACATTCCATACACAGAGGTGACCTTAAGCTGCCCGGTAACTCTACATGGGAACTCAGTATTGAGTGCCTTCACTTGTCAGATGACTCCATAGAGTCACAGAGAAGTTTGGTGACTTACCCAGGGCCATCCATTTTGTCAGCCACAGAAGTGGTGGTTAAGGTCCAGTGCTACCTCTGTCTATGTCTTTAATATAAATTTGTCCAATTCCTATGCCATGAACTTCTAAAGGTTGGGCTTCACTTTTAGAAACTCAGAGTTTTGCAATTTCCTCCTGATTGTGGTCTTATGGCCCTTACACTTGCAAACGTTTAGGTTTGGATAGAGAAACAGCTTTCACAGATGGACTGGGAGCACAGGATAATCAATTTGGGCCTCCAAGATGTTTATCCTCATTACTGTTCCTGGCAGTTGAATTAAATATTTTCATGATTCATTTTCTTGGGCTCAGACTCAGAGAATATGTTAGCAGAGATGACAACTTCTAAGATCTAGTTAGGACTCTAAATAAAAATGAAAACATGGGAAAGCTAGTACATAGACTTTGAATGGGACTTTGACATTCTTTATAAACAGATTTTAAACTCTTCATTGCCAAGTTTGAAGGAGCCAGGATTTGCTGACACAAGCATGTCCCTGAAGGACAAGGAGGAGACCAAGAAGACCAAGAAGAAATGGGTGGGGGAGGCGAGCTAGAGTCTCTGAGCAGTCACTCTGTAAAATCACTCCTGCACCTGCTGAACAGATGATGAACTCAAGCCTCAAGATATTTCCAGAAAGCTTCAGAAGCTTGTAAATTATCCTTTTATGCAGAGGCCATGTTATTTTTCATTGTTATTCTACTTTTAATATGTATCAGACCCTGGGGATATGAAAGTGATTAAGACACAGACCTACCCTTAAGGAGCACACAGTAGAATGAGGAGGAGTGGGGTGTGGACAAATAAACTGACAAGTACAAAGTATGATAAACAGAGGCATATGCTAGGCACTATTATAGCCCACATCTAGCCCCTTATAGTAATGCTTGTAGATGTTATTTTATCACATCTAAAATTGCAGTTGGGTCGGGGGGGGAGCATATTGTAACTTGTCCCTCTGAGATGACTTTCCTTAAAACGAAAGCAACTGGTTGTCACAAATACATTACATACAATATACATCTTAAAAAGCCAAGACAACAAATAAACTAGGCTCCGTTGATGGAAAGTAATCAGAAAGCCTTAGTTCATGGATAAAATATGCTGATTGTAAAATATTTATCTTTCACTGCTGAAAAGAGAAGAATCTGGTCATGAAAGCTGGCCTCTCAGGCCATCTGCCATGGCTAAGTTTGAATCTCCAGTGAATCTTCAGGAGAGTTTAAAACAAATATTTATAGCCAGAAGATGCGGACTGGAGTGAGGAAACTCTTTTTGGAGGGTTACCTCGGGAGGGCAGATGGGGTTTTTTCCGCATAGTCCTCTGGGAGGGGCAAATGAATTGGAGGGACAGTTCAGGAGGTAGGGTTTAAGCGGATGGTTTCCATGGCTCACGGGGTGTTGGGAAGGAATGCACCCAGCAAACTGTGGCGAAACAGCTGAGCCGCCAGACTCAAGGTCATTAGGAGTGGGCGGGGTAAGAGGCAGGAGAGAGAGGAGGAGCAAGGTAGGAAGAAAAGGGAGGCCCAGGGAAGGGGGGGGGATGGAGGAGGGGCGGTCACATGGGGGCGAGGCCCCAAGCCAGTCCTGAGCGGACAGAGTTAGGGGAAGTGGCTACCCGAAGAGCGAATTTTTTCCTGCACCAGGGGCTGAAAGTGGCCAGAACGCCTTAGAACAAGTAAAGGCACCGGCGGCTAGGACACGGCTGAGGGGTTTACAGCTGGTTTGGGGGCAGCGGGCCCCACAGAAAAGTGGGGGCAAAGTCTTGGAGGTGAGCATTGGGAGACCAACTTGTGGCTTTTATGCAAGCTTGAGTCTCAATATCTTCTGAGACAGACCAACAGACTGAGACAAGTGCCCTGTCAGCTTCAGGGGACCAGCCTAGGCTACTGTCCCTTAAGAGTGCTAGAATCCTCAGCACCAGTCCAGGGCTCCAGGAGAGGCTGTGGTCATGGTGAATGAATATCCCAACCTGGAAGAAAGAGATGGCACCCCTGAGCAGGAATTTGTGCTCCAGGCAGATCCCAGCATGTCTGCCCACCCCAGTGTCCCTGTGTACCCCAGGAAGTTCAACCCACTCCAGTACCTTGGCCTAAGGAGGTGGCTTGGCCAGCCCAAGTAGTTCAGCACACCCCAGTAGCTCAGGATACAAGGACTTCACAGTGATCAAGGTGAGCAAGCACCGTTGGGCAGTGGTCCTGTTATTTAGCTGCTACTCAATGTGCAATGCCTTCCAGTGGATCCAGTATGGCTCCATTAGTAACATATTCATGAACTTTTATGAGGTCAGTCCCTTTGCCATTGACTGGCTGTCCATGTGCTACATGCTGACCTACATCTTTCTACTACTGCCAGTGGCCTGGCTGCTGGAAAAATTTGGCCTGCGCACCATTGCCATTGCTGGTTCTGTTCTCAATTGCCTGGTGGCCTGGGTGAAGTTGGGCAGCCTGTAGCCACATCTCTTTGCAGTCACCATACTGGGCCAGGTCATCTGCTCTGTGGCCCAGGTCTTCATCCTGGGCATGCCCTCCCGCATAGCTTCAGTCTGGTTTGGACCTAATGAGGTTTCAAAGGCCTGCTCCATAGCTGTCTTTGGCAATCAGCTTGGAATTGCAATTGGGTTTTTTGTCCCTCCTATTTTGGTACCCAATATCGAAGACAAGGACAAGCTTGCCTACCACATCCGCCTCATGTTCTGCCTAATAGGAGGTTTTGCCACTCTTCTTTTTATCCTTGCCATCATCATATTCAAGGAGAAGCCTAAATATCCCCCCAGCAGGGCCCAGTCCCTGAGCTATGCCTTGACATCCCCTGATGCTTTGTACTTAAGTTCCATTGCCCGGCTCTTCAAAAACCTCAACTTCATATTGCTTGTCATCACCTATGGTCTGAATGCTGGGGCTTTTTATGCCTTGTCCACTCTGCTGAATCGCATGGTGATCTTGCACTATCCGGGGGAAGAAGTGAATGCTGGAAGAATTGGCCTGACCATCATCATTGCAGGAATGTTTGGGGCTGTGATCTCAGGCATCTGGCTGGATAGGTTCAAACCCTACAAGGAGATAGTCCTGGCTGTCTATATCATGACTCTGGTGGGCATGGTGGTGTACACCATAACCTTGAACCCGGGACATCTGTGGATAGTGTTCATCACCACTGGCACAATGGGCTTCTTTATGACTGGCTATCTCCCACTGGGATTTGAGTTTGCTGTGGAGCTGACATACCCAGAATCAGAAGGCATGTCATCTGGCCTCCTCAACATGTCTGCCCAGGTATTTGGGATCATCTTCACCATCTCCCAGGGTCAGATTATCAGCAACTATGGAAGCATGCATGGGAACATCTTTTTATGTGTCTTTCTCACCCTTGGGACAGCCCTCACTGCATTCATCAAGGCAGATCTCCGGAGGCAAAGAGCAAACAAAGAAAATCCGGAGAATAAACTCCAGGAGAAGGAGGAGAGCAATGCCAGCAAAGTACCCACCACTGTGTCTGAGGAGCATCTCTAGAGAAAAAGGTGGTTGCAACTTAGAACAAGGAGAACCCACCACCAACACCTTTTCAGTCAGCACAGCTTTTGCTGTGTCACAAAGGTCTTTGCAGGGGCTGCTTTTACAAGGAAATGGCTGGAATATTTATAGCTTGGACAGCAGTGCCCATGCCTCCTGGAACCCACTCAAGAGCTTACATGATCTGGTTGGGGAAAATCACACCTTTCACCAAATGCAGATTCCATTCCCACTGCCTCCCCTTATAAGTTCTGGGAGCTGGTGTTCAGAGAGGCTGGTGAGTAGTGGAGTCAGTCCTGGCTTGGTGCCTTGCCTTTTCTCCTCACCTCTGTCCCTCATGGAGAAAGCCTGCCAAATTATCATGGAAAGAAAGCTTATTCAGGATATTAACTTTTTCTAGTGTCTTAAGACCCTTAGAAGTCCAAATTCTAAGGAGCAGCAGCTGCTCTAGATGAGGGTCATTCTTGGGTCATCAGACTAACTGCTAAAATTCTGTAGGAGAGAAAGCTCCATTGGAACAAACCCAAAGGCACTCTGGGCCTAAATTTCCCTGCCCTAATGTTGGGATCTGTCTCCCAATCCACTTTCCTAGGAGCTGATCAAACCAAACATCAATAAACTTGAGAAAAGCTTTGTTGTGGCCATGAAGGAGAAACTGATTTGGGAGAGGTAACCACCCAGGCATGTAAGGGAGCTAGAGGCTACCTTCTGAGTGTGTTTGTGGACGCCTGTATTTGGGAACTCTGGTAGCTCGATTTGAATGGGAAGGTTCTTCTCTACAAAAGAAGTCCTTGCCCAGAGATGCTGTGTGTGTTGCAGCCACTTCTGGTGCCTTCATGTGGACACTGCCTTGAGAAACTATGGGCTTGTTTTCTCTGGAGAGAGGGCAATAACAGCCAACTTCCTGTGATCTTTACTGAAAACAAACCTTGATTTATCCCACCCTGAGAGATCCCAAAGCTGCTTCTGAGATGACAGGAAAGAAGCAGAAGGAAAGGTGGCCCCTGAAGTGGGAATTAGGTCTGCTTGAATTAAGTATATCCCTCTTCTGGTGGGGACAGTATTTGCATACCCACCCAACTCCAGCAATAACCTTTTATCAAATGTTCTAAATTTAAAGGGAATGCCTTTAAATCAACCCAAGCTGACCTCTCCTGCCTAACCTGCTGTCTGACTCCATTCATAGGCCTAGGCAGGATCTCCTGAAAATAAGGCATTTTGGTCATTTATCTTGTACATCGAACAGCTGCAAGCATGACCATTGTGCTGTTTTGCTGTGGCTACTGCCATGGATTCAGCGAAAGGGGAAGCCTGCACTGGCAACAGTGCTGTGGTGCTTGGGCCATTGCCAGAGGAGCCAGGTGTGTGTGTGTGTGTGTGTGTGTGTGTGTGTGTGTGTGTGTGTGTACAGACACTCTGTACTTAATAAAAGAAGTTAACTTCAGGTGGGGGAGTGAGTTAGGGGTAGAAGAGAGATGGAGAGAAAGTGTACTTTACTTTTTTGACAAGCCCTTTAAAATACAGGGTCTGGCAGATGTAACACCTGCTTGAGTGTGGTTGGTAAGGTAATAACATGGTTGTAATAATTTATTGTTTTAATTTGAAAATTTCAGCTAAAATGTCATGTGGTATGCTTGAATATGATGTTGTTCTGTTACAGGATTACATAATTATGATTTTGTACTAAAAGATTTTGTAATGAATAGGGGCGTTACTTTTGCCAGACCCTGTATATTAAAATGTTTAATGAATCCATTGCTTTACTTTAAAAACATAATTTGTATTTCCTATTTGTAAATCACATGTTTTAATGCAATAAAAGATTGTCCAAAATATATTTATAGAACTAACTGAAGAATGAAAGATGGAGGCAAGGAGGAGGAGAGAGAAAGGAGAGGGAAGGAGATGCGACAGGGATGATTTTCTGCACTTGATGTCATCCCTCCTCTTCTGGGGGTTCTACTACACTCATAAACAGACAGAAACCTCTCAAAATATAAATTGCCATAAGGATACTGAGTAGAAGGAGAATAAGGAGGAGAAGGAGGATAGTGATGAGAAGGAAGTAGAGAAGGAGAGGCAACCAGCGGCAATAGCTATCATTTTATTGAATACCTAGTATCATTTCATTTAATTAGTGGAAATGCTGTGTTGAAGTGATAAGCATAAGAGAATGTGGATTCTGTAAGTCTTGGCTGTGCCTCTTCCTAGATGGACACTCCAGGCTTCAGTATTCTCATCTGTAAAATTAAATAACAATTTCTGTCCTAACCATGTAGAAGACTGTGTAGATGAAATGAGGTGAAAAAAGTGAATAGGCCATGTAAACCTAAAATACTGTACAAATGTCAGTGATGATTTTTACTTTTTTATTGTATTTATTGGAGCTACATTGGTTAATAAAATTATATAGGTTTCAAGTATACCATTCTATAATCTTCTTATTTTTAAATAATTTTATTTCCAACCTGGCCTGTGTGGCTTAGTTGGTTGGAGCATCATCCCATAACCTGAAAAGTCCTGGGTCTGATTGCTGGTCAGGGCACACACCTAGATTGTGGGTTCAGTCCCTGGTCAAGGCAGTTACTGGAGACAACCAATTGATCTTTCTCTCACATCAATGTTTCTCTCTCTCTCCTCCCTGCTTCCTCTCTCTTCCCCCCCTTCTTCCCTCCCTCCCCCTTCCTTTCTTCCTCTATCTCTGGAATCAATAAATTTAAAAAATTAATTAAAAAATAATTTTATTTTCCACTATGAGATACTCTTTGACTTTGACATAAAATAATGTGCCTTCTCAAGTCCCTTGTGAGTTATAATTCTAAGGAAGGAACAGTTTTGTTGTTTTCACATCAAATAAGGCATATAAAACTATGTGAAAATTCATTCTGAAAGTCAAAATTCACAAACCTAGAGAGTCCTAGTCACTGGAAGTTCTAAGCTATGGAAAGACCGACTGGTAAACACTTTAGTCCAGTTTCTGTGGGTTGGTGACATACAAGAGTGTTGCATCTCACTGAGTGAGGGTCAGGGCCACAGAGGAAAGGCATGTGATAGATTCAGCTTTAAGAGCATGCCAATTCAAAGCATGGTCAACATTTTGCTTTATAATGCTCCTGTTCTTACACAAGTCATACAAACTCATGATAGAAAAACATCAGTATATGCACAAAATAGAATCCACAAAAAATCCTAACTGTACTATCTACATATAAACATGGTTAATACCTTTTGCGTGTGTTTCCAGATCTCATTCTATGCATACAAATATGGATTTTAAGCCTAAAATGATATTGAATATTTTATTACAAAAATAAGCAAGTTCTATAAAAAGAACAATATTAGATAAATCAATACCAAAAAAAGCAATTGTTCAATAAGGTATTCTGTAGTTTTTAATCTCTTGATGGGTATCAAAACCAGGTCCTGTGGTATGTGTCCCTGTTCAGGGAGATGGGACCAGCTCATTGGTATTCATCAACAACCAAACCAGCAATGTAAATGACTCTTAGCTTTCAACACATGTCACATGTGTTCAATATCAAAAAAACTATACTTAACTTCAGTTCCAAGAAAAGGGGTAAGACCCATAAGATATAGGCCAGGAGACCTGCCATGCTTTTGGGTGATGATGAAAATGAAACAAGAATACATGAGAAGGGGGAAAGGAAGACAAGAAGAAAAAACTATGCCTAAGATGTCATTCTCTCTGAGGGAAGGAAGGCTTTGGAATCAGGTAGACATGACTTGGCATTTGAGCTCAGCCACTCACTAGTGGTGTGACCATGGATCAGTGACTTCTCTTATCTGAGCACACATTTCCTCACATGTGAAGTACGAGTGGACAAGGACCATAACTTCCTCACGGGGCTGTTGAGAGGCTCAAAGGAAACATGGGATGTTAAGTGCTTAGAATAGAGCCTGGCACACAGAGAACTATAATGGTATTTCTTCTTGTGGCTGCCCCTGCAACTCAACCCAAGGAAGCTCCAGGTATATAAGCTGAAAGAATTTAGAGGTCAGTGCATCCAAGCCCTTTACTTCTCAAAGGAGAACACTAAAAGCCCAAACAGGGGAAGGTAGTTTCCAACAACATATCTATTTTCAACTAATTCAGTAAACATTTATTGAGTATTTGGGCAAAACACTATTCTAGAAGTACGATCGGGGGACATAGGTAGTAAAATGTGTTTTGTAGGTCAAGATGCTTACAATCTATGCAAATTACTTAATCTCATAGTCATATATTTTGTATTTATATTTGGAGTCTAGGTTTACATATACAGAATCCAACAGAAGTGACACCTGCTTGAGTGTAGTTGATAGGGTAATAATATAGGTTGAATAATTTAGTGTTAATTTGAACATTTCACCTAAAATGTCATATGGTGTGTTTGAGTGTGATATTCTTATGTTACAGAATTACATACTTATCATTTTGTACTAAAAGATTTTGTAATAAGAGGGGTGTTATTTGTGCTGAAACCCTATATATTCATTTTATTTATTTTTATATACTCATGTATTTAGAAGACTAGGGTAAGGCAAAGGTCATCTTCCTACATCTTAATCTGTTTAGTCTTTTACTCCTAACAAGCAGTGTTCCAGTGTCCAGTCATTGGCTGTGTGGGTGTTGAGAGTCAATTACAGTGGCTGTGGTGATAGCCACCTTCCCCTGGACTGCAGCCCTCGCTGTATGTCCTGAAAGCCATCGCTTCAGTGGTAGCCTCCTGATTACCCATCTCCCTGGAGGTGAAAACAGGAGTAGCTCCCTTTGGTGGGCCAGTTCAGTGTTGGTGTTGTGGGCATCATGCCTGGAGACCCAGACCAGAGGCCCCACTTCCTCCCATCCCAGCGATTTTGTAAGTATCTAATTGAACAGCAGTGATTAAACAGCTATACTTGCTTCAAACAGCAAGAGTAGCTTTTGATGCCTACGGATCACTGTTGACTGCTACAAATGAGTAAGATCTCAAAAGGCAGAGGTAGAATGGGAGAGAGTACGAATACATCCCAGCTAGTGGGGACGGCCTGAGCAAGGATGCAGAGGAGAGGTAGGCAAGAAATAGTCAGGTGACCCTGAGAAAGGGCCTCCTGCCAGAGCAGACAATCACAGCTAGTCTTACAAACATTTGCCCTGGAGACTGATACACGAGAATGAACCCCGTCATTATGTTATTAGACATCAGAGAGGACTGGGAATAATTGTATCATCCCAGGGAGGCAATGCTGGGGGATTCACAGTACCATTACAACCCTCAAGAGTCCTCCTTTTTAAAAAGCTGATTTCATAGAAACAGAGAGTACAATGGTGTTTACCAAAGGCTAAGAGGAGAGGAAAATAGAGTGATGTCAGTCAAAGAATACAAAGTTAAAGGTAGAAGAAAAAGAAGCTTTGCCCTGGCTGGTGTGGCTCAGTGGACTGAGTACCAGCCTGTGAACCAAAAGGTTGCCACTTCGATTCCCAGTCAGGGCACATGCCTGGGTTGCGGGCCAGGTCCCAGTTGGAAGTTTACAAGAAGCAACTGGTCAATGTATCTCTCCCACACTGATGTTGCTCTCCCTCTCTTTCTCTATAGCTTCCCCTCTCTCTAAAAGGAAATAGTAAAATCTTTAAAAATAATAAAAATAAGAGTAGATCTTTAGCATTCTACCACACAAAAAAAGTTACTTACATTGACTATGCGAGGCGATGAATGTGTTAATTATCTTGCTTTTGGCAATCATTCTATGGTGTATATGTATATCAAACCATTACACTGCACATTTTATATATATACAATTATATTTGTCAATTCTTCCTCAATAAAGGTTTTTTGGTTTTTGTTTTTAAAAGAGTTCTCTTTTAGCTCTAGCTGGTGTGGCTCAGTGGACTGAGTGCTGGCCTGCAAACCAAGAGGTCACTGGTTCGATTCCAAGTCAGGGTACATGCCTGGGTTTCAGGCCAGGTCCCCAGTAGGGGGTATGTGAGAGGCAACCACACATTGATGTTTCTCTCCCTCTCTTTCTCCCTCCCTTCCCATTTCTCTAAAAATAAATAAATAATTTTTTAAAATACTTCTCTTATGGGTGGGCGGGCTGGAATGGGAGTAAAAGGGAGAAAACTGTACTTGAACAATGATTAAAATAAAATTTAAAAAAAAAGACTTCTCTTTTAGTACTAGGGAAATAAATTTGGAGATATATGGTTATGGCGTCACTCCGTAGATGGAAGATGATTTTAGCGAGCAGGATAAGGATAGAACCAAGGCTGCCTAACAATGAATGACTTTACTGCTTCTAAACAGAATTTTTGATTAAAGTATATCAATAACAGCTCTATTTTATAGGATTCCAGTATTTCTGCCAAGACAATTCTGTCTCAGTGCCACAGAAAATTTCCCCAATGAAACTTCCAGTTTATGAATGCTATCTATTTCTAGAAAAAAAATGAGCTGTTATAAATGGAAAAAGTTTATATAAGAGAAACAAAACAGCACCCAAAAATGAACAGTACATTTAAAATAAAATGATTTGGTACTGCCAGAAATGAATATAACAAATAGCAAATACATTTGCCCCATTCTAAACTCGTTAGACATGAAGCATTTTTTCAATCTCTAATTTATACCTGACATAAAATTTAATCATTAAATTGCTGGATGAACAACAGCACCCCCAGCTTCTTTTACACGGACAATAATACAAGTGAGCTGTGATGTGGCAGAAACACTGCAAAGTTCCATTCCATGACCATTTAGTACTAGAAAGGATAGTAAATTCTAAGACCAATAAAAATTGGGGCCCTATTTCTTTGACACTAAAAAGAAAACCAATGTCTACCATGCTTTGGGGAGACAAAAAAAGCACAGGCTTTCGAATCAAATACACATGGAATTGAGTCGTAGTTCCAATGCTTATTAGGTACATGATCGCGGACCTATGTCTTAGTCTCTTTGAGGCTTGATTTCCTCATCTGTACAATAGGGATTATGGCACATCGACTTCACAGGGCTGTTATGGGAGTTAACAAAATAATGTTTGTTAAACTCTTAGCACAGTGCACAGCATATAGTAAGCTCCTAGTTAGCATAAAACCACCAAGCTACCCTGCCTTTTTATAATAACAGCTTTGAGATATGATACCCATTCCATAATATTCATCCATTTAAAATATGCAGTTCAATGATTTTTTGTATCAATTCACAAAATTGGGCAACTATCACTACAGTCTAATTCTAGGATACTCTTGTATCTTCAAAAAGAAGGCTTTAACCCATTACCAGTCACTATACTGCCTTTTTAACACACATAAAAGATTGCTAAGACCTTGAGCCTTGGAGCTGGTCACAACTAAGCTCAAGTCCAAGCACTAGTACTTGCTAGCAGTGTGGTCCTCAGAAAGTTGCTGAACATACTGGGTCTCAGTTTCTTCACTGTAAGAGGGCAGTGATAATAGTATAAATCCTATAGGCCAGCTGTGAGGATCTGGTGAGAGATGTATATTTATATATAGCACCTGCCATTGGCTGGCCCATGGTGAGCACTAGATAAATGGCAGTCATCATCACAATCATCCTTGTTTTCATCCATTCTTCTATTTTTCCCCTACCCATATTTCACCTGGCTTTCACTATCATTTCATAAAATGCATCCCCAGGACCTATAATAGGGGCTTGCACATAGTATGCACAATATATATTTCATTAACTAATTCATGGAATCCTCCAATAACATCATTGATGAATTCTTGGGAACTGCAATTTTAAGGGAAACAACATAGAATGAAGGTAATTTTACCAGAGGCTAATTGATAGAAACAAGAGTTATATTCCTACAGCATATTTATAGTCACAAAGTCATCACCAAACTCAAATAAGGGCCCAAAACACGTCTAATATTAAACACTGGAATAAATGTGGGCTATACATACACTATTTTTAAATGAATAAAAACAAATCAGATCTTTATTTTCCAATTTGCTTATTCCAGTTCAGAGTCCCAGGATGCCAGAGCCTCTCTGGGCACCTGAGGGCATGAGCAGGATCCCTCTGAACAGACCACCCTTCCATCTCAGGGGCACTCACACTCCATAATCACTCAGACTAGGACAGTGTGGACACACCAGTTCACCTCACATGCACATCTTTGGGATGTGGGAGTTCACCGAAGGACCCAGAAAAAGCCCACACAGATGGAGACAACGTGCAAACTCCACAGATAGTGAAGTTTGCTATGAACTTATTTTTTTAATCCACATTATATCAAAATGTTACTCAAGGACCTGCTGTACTTAATTATGGAGAGGTTGTGTGTGCACATGCACAGACTCACACACGTGTGTATGTATCTTTTCATTTATAGAAGGTTCTATTCCAGAAAAAAATCAAAGAGGCTTCTTGAATGGTACTAAAACATTATGAAAGCAAAGGGAAATGTTCATATCTAACACCAACTAGAGGCAAGTTTATCCAAGGGCTGTGTCTATCAATGCTGATCCAAATTATTACAATCACTTTCTAAATTTGGCCACAGAGACCTAGTGGAATTCAGTCACATTTTAGAGCTCCAGACCAAGCCATCACCTCCCTCCCCACCAGCCCTCCTAGCTTCAAATGTATGAGCCTCCAGATTCTCCAATAGCTCAAAGAAGGTTCTTATTAAAGGCTCACAAAGCTAGTAGGTTGTGAGGCCAAGAGTCAAAGCCAGATCACCTGACTCCAAGGCCCCTGCTCTCTTGGCTACATCCTGCTGCTGCCTTATTAAAATCTTAATGTATTCTCAGGAATCAAAAAAGTATACCTGCCTCCTCATGCATTCTGCAGTGCTGGCAGGGAACACCGAATTAGGAAGACTCTACTAAAAAAATATAACCTCTCCGTAGCAGATGTTGCTAATTCAAACCAGGTTGGGGTTGACTGTACTTGAGTTATTATTTGAAATACATGGTGAAATTATCATGATTCACCTCTTTACTCTTGAGTAAGAGTCCATTCACAATTCCCCATACTCGGTAAGAATCCCTTTTATGTGCTGCATAAGTGGCAGCATGATAGAGCAGAAAGAACACTAGAGTGGGAGTCAGGTGGCACGGCTGCTATCTGGTAGCTTTGGCCAAGTGCCTTTCTTGCTCTGAATCTCCATTTCCCCTTCCTGGAAATGAATAGATTGCACCAGGGATGACTAAGGGCCTTTCCGGCTCTAACACTCTCGGATTCTCTGATGCCTCTAGGCAGAGCAAAACTGATTTCGGATTCTCTTAACACCCACTTAATTTAAATAATTAATGTCTTTACAGCCTTGGATGGCAAGTCATCAAGTGACTTGATCATGAACTATTCGGAGAAAAGCACAGAGCTCAGGTCTCTACCCAAGGCCGTAGGGCCCAGATACCTGGAATCTGGCTTACTAAAGAAAATGGGAAAAAATGCATGGGCACCACAGGAATGCCCTTTGTATATAATGATTTTCCTCAGAGGGTCCATATTATTTTACCTTGAAGTAAACAAATTCCATCATGCAAAAAAGAGAACTGGATCTGCTTTAGAAAATACAATTATCTAAAATCTAGATGTACAGTGACATTTTATGAACATTCCAGAACAGTGCATAAAATAAAATAAAATCTGGATGTACAAAATAGATTAACTTGGGACAAATGTTCACACTACCAAAGGGCATGAGGTTGAAGTCCAATAGGCCTTCATGGATCAGAATCTTGGCTCTGACACTGAAATGGTAGCAATGTGAGCTCTAGCCAGTTCTGTTCAACCACTGGACATTTATTGGGTACTGACTAAACACTATGTCCTGGGTCAGGGCATAGGGCTATAAAACTCAGTACAATCAGTCCCTGCCCATTAAGATTTCATTGTTTCATGGGTGAAACAGACACTTGAACAAGAAGCTTTCCTGGAAGCGGTGACACCTGAGCAAGAATATGAACTTACCCAAACTCTACAAGCCTCTGCTGTTTCCTCACCTGGTCAGTGGGGGAAATAAAGTCCACCTCACACCACTGATGTGGGAGCTCAGTAAGGCAATTGGTGAAGAAACTGAACACAATAAAAAACCCATAACAATAGTGCCAATGATGTTTTCTCAATCTTATATAAAATGTGACATGTATAATCTACTTATTTTTATGTTATTTGTTTTCTGTCTTACCCCACTAGAATGTCCTATGTGACAACAGGGATTTTTGAAGTGTTCTTAAATAGGAAGGAAGGAAAGAAGGAAGGAAGGAAGGAAGGAAGGAAGGAAGGAAGGAAGGAAGGAAGGTCATTTTTAAAACTTTGTTATTTTTATGGAACTGCCTTTTGACTCAGGAATTCCACTGCTGGGATTATACCCTAAGAATCCTGAAACACCAATTCAAAACAACCTATGCATCCCAATGTTCACAGCAGAGCAATTTACAAGAGCCAAGTGCTGGAAGCAACCTATTTGCCCATCAGTAAATGAATGGGTCAAAAAACTGTGGTACATTTACACAATGGAATACTACGCAGCAGAAAGGAAAAAGGAGCTCCTACCCTTCCTGACAGCATGGATGGAACTGGAGAGCATTATGCTAAGTGAAAGAAGCCAGGTGGCGAAAGACAAATACCATATGATCTCACCTATAAGTAGAACCTAATCAACAAAACAAACAAACAAGCAAAATATAGCCAGAGACATTGAAATTAAGAACAAACTGACAGTAACCAGAAGGGAGGTGGGAAGAAAGAAGGGAAAGGGTTGTCAAAGAACATGTATAAAGGACCCATGGACAAAGCCAAATGGGGGGCAGGACTGAGAGTGGGAGGTGGGGGTGTGTGGGGTGGGGCAGAGAGGTGAGAGGAAAATGGAGACAACTGTACCTGAACAACAATAAAAACAATAATAATAAAAATAAAACTTTGCTATTTTTAGCAAATTCCATAAAATTTTGCAAGTTGACTTTCTTTTTTACTAACAAAACTCTCATTTTATTCAGTGTGGGTCACATGTCCAGCTCAAAGACAACATTCCCAGCCTCCTTTGTAACTGGCATATTGAGTGGTGTTGTTGGGTTGGGCTTCTAAGATTGCTCTCAAAGGAACTGACTTAGCTGGGAAACAGGCCTTTTTGCCTCCTCTACCTCCTTCTTCCTTCTTCCTTACTGGAAAGCCAGCAGGTATCCTGGGCCAAGAACTGACTAAGGATGGAAACCCTATTCTAAATCCACAGTATCTGGAGAAGCAGAAACCTAGAAGGTGTCTGTGTCCTGATGACACTGTACCTGTGCAGAAACTTCACTTCTTTAGTATGACTTTTCTCTTTTCTTTCCTTTTGATTCAAACTGGCCTCGTCCAGCACCCTGACTCACCTGCCTCCTTCTCCCTTGCTTAACCACTCCCTTAAGCATTAAGCCCTCAGGACAAAGAGGTTCTGATCAGCATCAAATTAACTCAGGAACAAAGCATCAGGTCTGTTGACCACAGAGACAGTTTGTCAAACTAGGGATAACATCTAGGTCTCAGCTGTGTTTCAGCTCCAGGCTCAGAAACGCAGCAAAACCAGACCATGTGACGCCACGGCTGTGTCTGGACCAGCTGCACTGATCACCTACCCCTACCCTAGTGCTGACCACTCAGTAGAGGTCACAACCGTGATTCCCTTAGTCACCATGACTAATGATCTCTCCCCGATATAACCTGTCCCTTGGAAGCCATGGGGGAGCCAGGTCTTTGAGCATTAGCTCACCTGTGACTCTGGGCATGGGCTACTATCTAAAAATAAACCCTTACTTTCTTTGCCGCAAACTCCTGTTCATGTCTTATTGGGCTTTGATGTGTGTAGGCAAATGGACTCCTTTAGCCAATAACAACATCATAGAAACACTATACTCTATAATGATCACTTCCCGGTTTCTTTCATGTGACAGAAACATATTTAAGCTATTGTTTCGAGAAGTTTCTGTCATCTGGAGGTGAATGACTTTTCTGATATATATAAGTTCTCAGTTCAAATATTTGTTTGTATCCTTCATATCATTTCTTAACATTTTAAAGTTATTTCTTTGTGGTTTTGTTGTCATTTGTCTGTCTTCCCTATTAAAATGTCAACTCTTTGACTACAGAGACTGTGAACTATCTATTTAGTGAACCATCTCCCATGTGTGCCTGACACATACTAGGAGCTTAATATTTTATATAAATGATTCAAGAAGCTTTAATATGGCATGGTATATAGTAGATGCACCAGGTCACTCCCATTTTTAAAAACTGAGTGGCTGTTTAACTCAATGAGCAAATTGCACAGATTTCCAGGATCAATTCTGCTAACACAGTTCAACAAAAGTGTCTTAGGCACCTACTAGGTGTCAAGCCCTATGCTAGGGACTAAAAAGGAGCATTCCCAAATGTTTATATCATAGTGCTTCACAAAAAACTCACAATAGCAATAGCAAATTAATAAAACAGCCAAACTCGCATCATGGACTACTGTGCAATTTTAATGAGGACTATATGATGAGTGGTCATTGCTAATTTTCATTAAAAATGTACAAATTCCAAAATAGTGGGGTGCTCATTTTATGGCATTAAGACTAGTATCCTTAATTTAGTTTTCTCATCTCACATTTTTTCTCCTAGATCAAGAAAATACAGAAATCAATATTTCTCATTCATCCCAAAAGACCAGCTTGTTTTTGGTAACTAATATATAACAGACTATACCAGCGGTTTCAAACTCATGTTCACCAGGGGCCACATCAGTCTTGCAGTTGCCTTCAAAGGGCCAAATATCATTTCAACTCCTTAAAGTTAAAGAGCAGTTACATTTCTACAGTCCTAAAGTTACATTCAGCCCTTTGAAGGCAACTGTGAGGCTGATGTGGCCCCTGGTGAACATGAGTTTGACACCCCTGGCCTATAAAAATCCAATTGTATGTTTGTATATTCTTGTGCTTGAATTCTTCCCATAAACACTCTTCTGGCATTTTCTTTTATCTTAAAATTATCTGAATATTTTATCTGAAAATTAATATAAAAATGGCAAATTTCCCTTCTCGTTGTAAACCTAAAAGCTGATTTTAATGGTCTTTCAATAGAAGCAACCTAAAGTAATAGAGGAAGTTGTGGAGGTTGAATCCTGTTGCTTCTAGCTTAGTAAAGAAAGAAAAAGGGGGAGCAGACAAAAGTTCCATTTTGCAGTGTGTCTAGTTAACCAGCAAGAGAGAATAGCACACCAGGGGGAACATTAGTGAGGACAGGAAAGGCCAAATTTAAGAATGTACAGCAGGAGGGAGAACAGTACAAAGTGACCATGTTCCCATCTCCACCATGGCAACCACCTGATTACTGATGGCTAGACTTCCCTGGAGACTGCTAATAAGAAAGCAAAGCAGACCATTTTGCTTCCTAAGATGAGCTGTGCTACCAAATTGGACATTAAAAATATCAGCCACAGTATTAGAAGAGGGAAGCCAAGCTAGGACTAATAAAGGGAAATATATAACAATAAAAATGCCTACCATTAACTAAGAACTTAAGATGAACCTTCTAGGACTAACCACTTAGAACATAAAAAGGGGAGAGGGGGATAGGTGCCAGAGACCACTTAGGCCATTGTTTCTCACCTTGGGATGGTTTAGGAACCCTGGGGGCATTTGGCAATATCTGCAGGCATTTTTGGTTGTTATACCTTGGGTGGGGGCAGGAGGCATCCTACTGGCATCTAATGGGTACAGGCCAGGGATGCCACTGAACATCTTACAATACACAGCACAGTCCCATACAGCAAAGAACTATCCAGTCCAAGATGTCAATAGTTGAGCCCTGTCTGGTATGGCTCAGTGGACTGAGTGCCAGCCTGTGAACTAAAGGGTTGCCAGTTGGATTCCCAGTGAGAGCACATGCCTGGGTTGTGGGTCAGGTCCCTAGTGGGGGCTCTTGAGAAGCAACCACATACTGATGTTTCTCTCCCCCACTTTCTCCCTCCCTTTCCCTCTTTCTAAAAATAAAAAAAAATAAAATCTTTATTAAAAATGTCAATGGTCGAGAAATTTAGATTAAGCGCTACTGTTTTGGTACAGAGGAGATCAAGGTCCAGAAGAAGTGTGTCTTGTCCAAGGTCATTCTTTTCTATCTATCATCTATATATATTTTCCATCCATCTATTAGCCAAAGTTTAAAATTTCATTTGAATAAAGGGTCCTGCTACTATAAAAAAGTGGGGAAACTACTGCTCTAATCCCTAGGTATTATTAGAAACTAAATCAAGTGTGTCTTCCCTTTCCCAAGAAGCCCATTACTGTCCAGAAAGGTATATAACCATCTGAGTTAAGTCCTCCGCCTATTATGTTTTAGATGAGAAGCATAGTACTAAGCAAGGGGTAGACAACCAACCCACCCCATCCCTGTACACATACATTACATCTGATGGGTGTCACAAGTGGTACTTCCCTGTTGTTCAGGTCCCAGACAATAAGTACCTGCCTCACCCCCCAACAATCACTACCCACTTATTTGCTCAATAAAGCATCCCCTCATCTGATTCTTCATGCATCTAATTCTCTTCATATCATCTCTTTGGTGTATGGAACTAAGCTGAGGCTGAGAGTACGGGATCAAACAGGTCTAGGATAAAACAAGGTACAGTCTATCCAGGTTCTCTATGGGCTCCCCAGGCTTGTACAGAGTGGGGAGAACATAAACAATTTCCCACTAGGTAAGCTCAGATAAGAGACTCTGGATGCTACACAGTGTCATGGGAGGCCACAAGAGTAAAGTACATACAGCAACTTGAATAATCTGGGAAGGCTTCCTGGAGGAGGTAACAGGCATACTGCATGGGCAGAGGCAAGCAGTATATTGTTCTTTCACAGAAGTATATATACTGGAGAAAGGGGAGAATCCAACAAAGGAGGAGGCAGACAGAAAAGGAGCTTCAGACCTACTCTAGTATTAGAGCATTTGACATTTAAGCAAAACAACAGAATCTTCCTAAAACTACTATAGACCCCCTACTCAAAGATTTATAGCCTCCATGTTTAGTGAAATAAAAACAGAATTCCTTACCTGGTATCCAGGTTCCTTTACTCCCTAGCTTAAACCACATCTCTCACTATAGCTCCCTGCCAAAGCAATCCCAACTGGTCTGTTCATTGCCACCAGAACTCCCTGGGGAGTTCCTCACTTCCCTACCTTAGCCAGTATCTAAACCTGTCCTCAGAGCACCTAGGTCCTTGCCTACCTTTCACACTGGCAGCTTGCCCTTAGCCTGAGAATAATGAGAGTTACTCCTGGCACTCACTGCCACTGTGAGCATGAGTAGTAATTACTAAGCATCTTCCTTTACTGAGTACTGACCATGTGCCAGCCACTTTATGTCTATTTGCCAGCCACTTTATGTCTATTTGTTTACATAATCCTCCCAAGGATATAATGTTATCATCCCCATTCTGCAGTCAGATAAACTGAGGTAAAGAGAGCTGACATCAGTTGCTGATCATCACTCAGGTAACAAGTGGCTGAGCAGGAATTCAAACCCATTTCTGATAGGCCCCATGGCTGAGCTGCTCTCCACCACCCTATGCCATGTTCCTAGGGCCTACCTGCTCAGTATTGCTTTTCTTGAGCCCCCAAATATCCAAGCTTCCTTGTTCCTTTGAATTCTGAAGCACATGGTGTCTGCCACTCTTGTAATCCATGTTGCCTTAGGCTACTAATAGAATTAGCAATAGTAATAATAGCAGATGTTTAAATAGTCCTTCTGCCCTGGCTGGTGTGGCTCAGTGGATTGAGTGCTGGCCTGCAAACCAAAGGGTCTCCAGTTTGATTCCCAGTCAGGGCACATGCCTGGGTTGCAGGCCAGGTCCCCAGTAGTGGGTACATGAGAGGCAACCACACATTGGTCTTTCTCTCCCTCTCTTTCTCCTTCCCTTCCCCTCTGTCTAAAAATCAACAAATAAAATATTTTAAAAAATAGTCCTTCCATGTGGTGGGAACCCTTTCAACTGCTTGACACAGTTTAGCTCATATAATCCTGCCAAAGACCCTATTATCACTGCCATCCCCAATACAGATGAGCCAAGTGGGACACAGAGGTTAGGACACTTGCCAAGGCTCAACAACTAGTAGGTTATCCAGCTAGGATTTGAACTTAGGATGTGTGGTTCCCGAGCTTTCTTCAAGTCACTCTATCACACTACCCCTTATATACCTCTCCATTTTTATACATAAGGAAATGGATATTCAGAGATGTTAAGTAACTTGCCTGAGGTCACACAATCAATAAGAGGAACTGAGATTAGAATCTAAGCAGTCTGGCTACAGAGTCCATGCTCTTAACCAATACACTGTAGCTCATACTGAAAAAATGAGTTCTCTTGGGTCTCCCCAGCTATATCCTTTACTATATTCTACCAATGAAAACCAGCAGGTTCTAGCCATGCCTCCACATCCAAAAAAGCATTTCTGGTTTTCAAGATATATTACTATAGGCACCCAGGGGGCTTCTCCAGGAGTTCTACTTGGTCTCTGACATCAGTTACTTTGGAACATGTCCCCAGGGCAGTTGCACAGCCTGGGCCTTGTGGTCCTCCAGACCCCTTGAGCTGCGGGACAACTGGAAGACTTAAACCCCTGCCTCTAGCACCTCAGACTAAAGTCAGGCCTAAACTGACAACCAGGTTCACTACTAAAATAGAGATGACTAATGAATGCAGAGGAGGCAGGGAAAAATGACAAGCATATTACTCATTTTTAAACCACAAACATACAATTATAACCTTACTCACTAATAATTTCAGGTGGCACTCTCCTGACAAGTAAGTATGACTCTTGCATGCAATAGTACCATTTTATAGTACCAAGTAGAACAGGGAGAAGCATATAATCACTTATTGCTGTTTTTATTTTCTCCAAGGGCTTCTAATGTTACAATTCTGACATCACTGTAATTTACTGCATTTCCTTCTATTCCTCATCCGTAGAGCCTGTCGCAGAATGAGTTACCAATTTTCTTCCTCCATGAAAAGATCAGACAGGATTTTAAATGTTTAGGGTGCTTTCTTAATAGCATCACCGCTGCACTGTTTGTAAAACAAGCAACCATGTAAATAAAAGAAACAGCATGTGTCCATATTTTGGGAGACTTGAATTCTGGAAGTGGCTCTATCACTACCTGTGTGACCATGAGCAAAGCAGTTACCACTCTAGATCTAATTTAATAGTACCCTGGATTTGTTTTAATCAAGTGTGATAAGACATGCAGACAAGGAAGTGACTGCCATAAAAAAAAGTTATGATACTAGTGACAGTCCTCTAGAAGCAGGAAGCACACTACACAAGGAAACACTACATGAGGAAGAACTGGGGCCAGTCAGGAGCAGAGGAAGTGAGAGGAAAATGTGTGGCCCTACAGGTGGTATGGTGTCCTACTGACCCGGGCTGTGAGTTTTTGTGACTAATAAACTGATGTTCATATCATCTGTTCAGTAGCAGATGTTGTGTGTTAGACCAGGGGTCCATGGCCTGTTAGGAAGTGGCTTCAAGCCAAGCTTGCCTGAGCTCCACCTCCTGTCTCCTCCCCCCATCTCCAGTCCACAGCGAGGAAGGGAGGCTTACCTGAGCTCTGCCTCCTGCTGTCTCGTCACCCCAGCAACCATGTCTCCCATGAAACTCGTCCCTGACGCCAAAAAGTTAGGGACCACTGTGTTGGAGCCATCCCCATAACCCTAGAGCACAAATCTCTTCCTCACCAATGGGTTAAATAGAAGGTCATTAAAACAACATATGAATGAACACAAAAATCTGTTCATAGATGTAGCCCATCACATAGGAATTTAGCTAATACTTTTCCCTTCAGTACCTTCATAGACCTTGATTCCCAGACTCTACTCTCTTACACCATTCTGGACATCTAGATTATCACATGTGCCTTGCAGTGCAGGAACTAAGCACAAGCACTTCCTTCCACAAGTGGGCCGACCACTGAAATAAAAACAACATAAACCCTGAAGTGAGACTAAATTTCTGGGATCCAATCAGAGCTCTGCAGCTTCCACTCAGAGTCACCATGGCCAACTCTTCTCACTCCTTGGAGTCTCAGTTTCCTCATTTGGAAAATGGGAATAAGAGCAAGATACTCTCAAAGTTTTCATGAGGCTCCACCAAGAGCATGTTTGTATGGAGCCAGGTCCAGAGTTGGTGATCTTGAAGCACTTGCTATTACCATGACAAAGTCAAGAAAGACAAATGGTACAGGGGAGTGCACTAAGGTCAGAGGTGGAGGGCGGGCTGCGAGTGGGCCAGCTTCCAAGTGGAACTCTCTTAGAGATATCCTCTGGGAAGAAGGTGCTACTGCTAAGTTTCACTGCAGCTACATGGGCAGTAGACATGTCCTAAGGTTCCAAAACAAGAATCCAGCGACCAGAATCACATAGTACATATTTTATATGCTGTCCTTGAGACAGGAAAAAAATTTTTTTTTCAAAATTAGTAAGGCAATAATGTCATGACATGGAACAAGAACCAAACCAACTGAAATCCATTACAGAAGCAAGTGGGGAGGGGAAGTCACAGAAATAGAAATTGCTACACATCTGACTTCAGGGGTATTTTTAAGTCTCCTTAGAAACAGCCTCCCTAGGGGGATACTCATATTTAGGACTGATTAGTTCATAAATGTCTTCAATCTGATCCAGAAAAAAAAAAAACTGTTGTCATTAACACCAGTAAATTCTTTTGGCAAGAAAAAGATGTTCAGTTCTTTATTCAGCTTGCAAAATTATGGATTTTGTAGCGTTCTACCTGCCATTCATTTTAAAAATAATTAGTTAAGAATGAAAAATATTTTTCCCTTTGGGGAAATGCCAATATAATCTGGAAGAGTTCCTATGTTTATGATGCAGTTCCATAGAGTTGAATGTCTTCATTTTTATGAGCAGTAAGTTGCATCAATTAAAACAAATAGAAAGAGCAAAAGAATTTGATTCCAGTTGTATTACAAACAGTGCTTTACATGATCCATAGCCCTGAAGTGAATCCTAGGTTAATCAATTAAGGAAACATGGACTAGGCATTTGCTCAGTGCCAGGGCCTGTGTTAGGGGAGCCGGTGCAATTGAAGATGTGTGGCTGACAGGTCAACAGCTGCTATAGAATCAAGACCTTGGAAAGGGGTAGTCAGTAGGTGGAAAAGGACAAGGGTAGAGGGTAAAAATAGGTCCACGTGCTAGCACCAGTCCATGCCCACCTCCTCTAGCTCATCCACATGCCTTATTCCACATGCACCTCTGGCCCCAGCTACCAGTGCCTGGATCCCCTTGTGTTAACACACAGCTACTGCTTGGCCTTTGAGCAACTCAGTTCACTCCATGGTCCCCCATTTCCTCACGGCTCAAATAGGGACAACACTTTACATTGCAGGGCATACTTGGCAGTCAACCATGGCAGCTTTTGCACTAAAAGGCAGAATTCAGTAGCTGGGACAGAGACTACATGGCCCATAAAACCCAACACATTTATTGTCTGACCCTTTACAGAAAAAGTTTGCAGATCCCTGCCCTAGAGTGCCCTCCTCCCCTTTCTCTCCTACTTGAATGAATCCTGTTTATCTTTTTAAATTCAGGTCAAGAGTCTTCTCCTCCAAGAAATGTTCCCAGACCTTTTCATTCCACCAGTACTCTGAGGGAATTGGAATCTTCCTCTTACATGCACCCCACCTCTGCTTTGCACTCAACCTGTGTCCCTATGAAGTACATCATACTGGGTTGGCATTATCTGTCAGTGACCTCTCTGGGACTGTGGCTCATTCATCCGTGGATCCTGAATACCCAGTACACAGGGCTTGACCCAAAAAATGGTACTAAATAAATCCTGCTGAAATGAACAGGCATGGCTGTCCTATATTTGGAATGTGACACAAAACTACACCACCCACCACTCAACAATCACCGTGACATTTGTTGAAGGCAGAGTCATGGCCCTTCAGCGAGAATTAGGACTGTTTAAGGGAGCTGTTCTCCAACAGACAAGTGTGGCTGGAGAGACATCAGAGGAACAGTAAAACCTGCCCCTGCTGTGTACAGAAAAACTTCACCCACCAGGCCCAGAGCCTAAAGGCTATTTTCAGCTCTGAGTGCAGCATACCCAGGGGTCTGTGGACTGAGCCATATCAGGCTGTTGGGTCTTCTTACTGGCTTCATTCCAGCTCACCACACCCAGATCTATCCTAGCCCCCTACTGGTGGCACCACACCCACCATGCCTTGAGTGCTACCTCATACAAGTCTGCCAGCATGTCCATGGGCCTGGTCTCTCAACTTGCCATTTTTTTCTCAGGTACTAATCTTAATATCAAGAACAGGGCACAGTGACACAGAAAGTGGCACTGGACTTGGAGTCAGAAGACCCAGGTGTTACTGCTGCCCTTCCTACTTTCTAATTGTGAGAAACTTGGGCAGCTCAGGCCTCAGCTTCCTTCTCTAGAATTTAGAGATGATAATGCTGCTCAATCAAAGGAAACAAGGAAATCATAGGAGTAAAAGTGCTCTTTTCCCTGGCAAGTAGTGATGCTCAGGGATTAGGAACATGACTCCCTCCCCCAGGAAGATAATTCAGAGTAATCTTGGAGGGAGGGCTTTCTCAAACCATATCCAGTCTGGGGAGATCCTGATCATGGCCTTACCCTCTTCAGAATTAGAGCACCTTTACCCACTGGAGTGGTATTGTCTCTCAAGGGTATGGAGCAAGAAAAATGTTGAATGCCACCACTCGGGTGGTATAGATATGGAAGTGAACATGACTGTACATCGCTGCGGGAAAGGCCAACAAGGAATGGGGCCCTAGTAATGTTTCTTAACCTTTTTCACACCGTGGCACTTACACAGAATGCCAGTCAGATGTGGCATGCTGAGGCTACCAGCCACCACAGGCAACCCAGGCCAGCACTCCCTGGAGTCAGGAGGGCTGGGGGGAAAAATGTGTCAAACATATCATAATTCATTTCTCAGCACATCCTTTGGAAGCAATGCTGAAGCAGGATTTGGTAACTTCAAGATATATGACTACCTTTCAGAAGCAAATAAGGCAGCTGTGACCACCTCCCCCAATTCAGGAGTTAGGAGTTGCCTGTAATTGTTTCCTCACCAAGCCTCAGCATACTAGAAGGACTCTGCACTGTGTCCCATGACTTTAAAAAAGTTGCCAGTGCTGTGATCCCTTTTCACATTGCTCTAGGGCTTGATGTCACCTTAGGTCCTCACCCTGCTTTGAAGGTGCATCTTGGATCTCTGGCCTGAGTGCTCCTCTATCCACTTCTGCAGTTCTGCAGGCTAGACTTACAGACACTTCCCTACCCTAAAATGGGTTCCAGCCTAGTTGCAGCCAGGAATGCAATCCAACCAGGACAGGAGCTTTAGAAGCTCAATATTAGCAGCGGATCACCCTGGGGACCAGGGATGCTGGTGCTGCCCTGGCCCTGGCCACTAGCTCTCATTGTCAGAGTTATCATCCTTTCTTTCTTCATAATACCCACCTCATCCCCCAAACCCAATTCCTGGGTGGGATATTGTCTTCAATGCTATGGAACCAGAATTCCCAAATCTGGTCTTCAGCAAATTAATCTGGGAGATGTATGTGTGTGTGTACATACATACATATATAATGTGAAATAATATATAATACTATATAATATATAACATAATGCAATATAGTCATGATATATTATACCCCCAGATCTACTGACTCAGAATCACCATGGTCAGTGATATCTATCTCTTTAAAGTATCCTCAAGTGATTCTGATGACCATATTGGGAAGTGATGCTGTGGAAGAGAGAGAGAAGGAGGCCTAAATCTCATCCTCAAGAAATTTGGTGGAGGGGGCACGCCTGTTCAGGCATATCTCGTTTTATTTTGCTTCACTTTATTGCACTACACACATGTTGTATTTCTTACAAACTGAAGGCAAGACCCTCCACCAGGAAAAAGATTATGATTTGCTTTATTGTGATTCTCATTCTATTGTGGTGGTATGAAATCAAGCCCACAATATCTGTTAGGTGTGCCTGTACAAGAGTTAACATGGCCTGCTTTAGGACCTTCATGAAACAAGTAATTATTGCAAAAGTACGGAACAGAAAAAGGTCATTTTCTTAGAGGAATTTGAGAAAGATCTCACACCAGAGATGGGCCTCAAAAAATGGAATATTTCTTGCATCTGAAAAGTAGAGGGAACAGACCCAAGGTAGCAGCAGAAAGCAATGAGATCCAGACTGGTAACCATGTTTGAACTTTTCTCATTGCTTTATGCAGATAGTGACTAGTGAGTGAGAGTACCCAGGTCACATGGCAGCACTGCCTGAGCATTCCACATGCTGAGGAAAAGCCCAGGCAGAAAGCTGGGAGGCAAGTCCCTCTTCTGCTAGAAAAATGTCAGCAGGCAGACTATCAGATCCTGGAACATTCTCATCTTTTCTGACTATAACCACTCCTGCCCTGCTTGCTTAAAGATGGGGCCAACTCCCTAAAATTCCTTCTCATCAGCTCTCTGACACCTTGTGAAAAGCCACTAGTCAGTCCCTAGCTTATTTTCAAATCCCTACAGTAAGGATCCCTTCCTGTCTTCTTTCAACTAACATATAGAGAGAACCTTCTATGAGTCAGGCACTGTTGCTAGGAAGTGGATGGATATGGAAAAAGAGACTACCTTAGATAGGAAGTATAACTTCAAATAATTAATTTCAAAATTCTTTAGGTTATCTGCCCTGGCTGGTGTGGCTCATTAGATTGAGAACTGGCCTGGGAATCAAAGGGTCGCCTGTTCAATTCCCAGTCAGGGCATATGCCTGGGTTGCAGGCCAGGTCCCCAGTAGTGGGTGTATGAGAGGCAACCGCACACTGATGTTTCTCTCCCTCACTTTCTCACTCCCTTCTCCTCTGTCTAAAAATAAATAAATAAAATCTTTAAAGGGAAAAGAAAAAAAAACTCATTAGGTTTTCTGCCTATTTTTCCAGATAAATTTTGTCAGCAATTTATCACACTCATAAAGTATCCCACCAGGTCTTTAACTGGCATGCACTGACACTCTATATTAACTCGGGGAATACTGGAATCTTCCCCACATATTCTTCTCTTCAACTAGAGCAAGGTATCTCTCCCTTCATTTATTTAATGCATTTGATTCCTCCCTTTAGGGTTATTTAAATAAATCTCATGTCCCAAATTAAATTAATACCCCAGTACTAATGTATTTTTGTCTCCATTGCAAATGAATTATCTTCTTTATTATATTCTTCAGTTGTTTGCAACTAGAAAAACATGACTATTTGTGTTCATTTGCCTTGAATTTCAAGATGATGTTAACCTCATTTATACTAACTAGTATATGATGACCCTGTATGTTCTAGATATGAATAGATTTTCTGGGGTATATTCCCAGTACCTATCACAATGTCTCACATACAGTAAGTGGTAGGCCTTCTTATTTTAGATTGAATAAAGGCGAGGCTTTCTTTGCTGATGATATTCATCTAATTTCTTTTTCCTTACCAATGACTATGGCTTGCATTTCTACTACATTTAAAAAAATGGTAGAACCTTAGTCCTGCCTTTGTCATTTGGAATTTCTCCTATTTTATTGGAATTCTCTTGTCTATGAAAGATACTATTAGATCTTATATTGGAATATGTAAAAATCATACTCTTTTTCAGGTTACCAAACACATTGCCAAAGAAGAGTTGTTCCATTTACTAGATGCCTTTTCAAAATCTACTAAGATAAATATTATTTTAACTATGTTCTCATATTAATATGATAAATTGTCACATAATTTTCATTTTATCCTCTTATCTGGTGTTCTTAGATTAAATCTCACTTGATCAGATAAAATTTTAAGTAAAATGATTTTCTATTTAGATTTGTTTAAATAATGAATATCCATAAGTAAAACTGGCCTGTAACTTTTTTGGTTTTCATCAATTTGGGGATTGAAATAATATTTTGTAAAATAAATAAATAAATAAATAAATAAACTGAAAATTGAGCAAAGCAGCATCAACCCAACATTTAAAAACAATTTAGGAAGGTTGTGGATTTTTTTATAGTTTTAGAAAATATAACATAGGGTAAGTTTTTATATTTGTAGCCAGATAGATCTGAGTTCAAATCCCAGCTCTACCATTTACTTGCTCTGTGACTTAAGTAAGTCATCTAATTTTTCAGAGCCTATTATGTAAACTGTAAACTAGAGTTACAAATAGTACCCATCCATAATCACTGTATAGGTCAGAACTTTGGTGTGGTGTGTGTGTATGTATAAATGATCTAGGCCATAGTAGACAGTCAAAAATATCATGGTTTTCAAAGTCTGAGGTCTTTTTATTAATGTGTTGTGTCCAAGTACCCAGGAGTCATGCAGGTTTCATGGTAAGACTTTAATGACTTTTTGTTGCTTCCACTATAATTCGTCTGCCCATGTTTTCCATTTAATCTTGCATGAGTTTTTATATTTTATCATTCTGTAAGGAGCCATTCTCTCCAGGTCTGATTTATATGATTATTAGCATACAGTGGAGGGTACTGTCACTTTACAAATTTCTTAATCTTTTACATTTGTTGTCAGTTCTCCTGTCTCATTTCTAATTAAATGAATCTGTGTTTTCTTTCTTTTAGTTAGGCAAACCATTGTTCATTTGTTTTAAAAAATCATCTATAGGGTTCATCACCTTTTCCTCCAGTTTACTTATCTATGCTATTATCACTTCCTTCAGCCCATTTTCTGGCTTCTGACATTGCTCTTATTCAAAAACATCTCTATGCAAGCTTAATTCATTATGTTTGCCTTTCCTTTCTTAGCAACATAAACACCTGGAAGAATGCTTCTTCCTCTAAGCACCACTTTGGCAATACCTCACATTACTTTGATATGTTCATATTTATGTTTGTTTTCCTTATTAAAACAATTGGGTTACTGGGTTTTGTACTTCTCTCAGGATCAAAGTGTTATTTAAGGGAGTATGTTGTTAATTTCCATTATTTCATGCTTCATTATGGCTTTATAGAGTGTTTTTAGTACTTTTGTTTTTTCATATTTACAAAGTGTATATCTAAGCCCAGACATTAATTAATTTTTATGAATGATTCACATTCATTTGCAAAGAAATTTTATCACTACCTTAAGAGTAAATAATGTGATTAGTTTCAAATTTATGTTGTCATTTTTAATTAAACTAAGAGCAAGAGGACTCTGAAAATGTGCATTTTTTTTTTAGGTTCTAATCTTAGTTATGGGAATTCTTCCAAAGGAAAATGAAACGCTGTTAGTTAATTTTCTAATGTTTCCACTTAACATAAGAATGACAGTCTAAACAAAATATTTCAATATGTTAATTCTAATCAAATGTAGTAATTCATGTTATTTAAACTTGGGAATACAGTGAAATCTTGTAGTAGTAGAATCAAAATATACCAGTATTTCAATATGCACCTCTTTTAGACAAATGACCAATGGTCAGGGGGGAAAAGTCTACATACTTGTTTTCTGACAATTGACCAGCATTTTCCAATATTATCCATCCACTATTGATGGGGATTAAGTGAAAAAAAAAAAAAAGAGCTTCAGTGGTCAAATACATTGGAAAATGCTAACTTACCCAAAGATTTCCTACTGCAAAATTTCTCAAGATCTTCATATACTAATGTAGATTATTAATCAACATTAATAAAAAAGTGTTAATAGGTTTTCCAATATTTTGCCATGGAACTCGTCACTCCTAAGCACTAGTATTTTCTTGGAATACACTTTGAGAAACAGTCTTGGTAAATAACAAAGCAGCTCTCCAAAGGCAGGGTTGTCTGGTCTTTGGAAGCAGGTTCCTCATGCAAGCACAAACATACCCCAATAGGAGGCTTAGTGAAGTTAAGCTGAGGACAGTTCTTGTAGGAAAATGAGAAAACTGTTCTCACCAGGAGGCTGGGGCAAAGCAAACGCAGAGGATGTAGGGAGCAGGTAGTGAGAAGAATGCACAGGTGGCTGTTCCACAGATTTGAAAGTACGTCTATCCCTAAGGACCAAAGTGGGTCAAACTGAGATTTAGATGGCAGGGGAAGAAGAGCAGATTCATATTATAGGAAACATGTCCCTTCTCCTTTCACAACCATGCAGTGACAGTGCCCTTTCCCTCTAATCACTGTCACCTTAGGGTCCAGCACTTTCTCACATTCATGCGGGGCTTTGGCACCTGGCTCCCAGTCTACCACTCCACTGAAAGTTCCACACTCACCCTACAGGACTTCAGTGTGCATGTGAATAACATACCCAACCACTAGCCTCTCAGTTCCTTGCTCTCCTAATCTCCGAAGGTCACCACTATATACTTTTGTTGATCCCTAGAATTTGTACTCCCCTGGAATAGTTCAACTCTTACATTTTAAGTTTGAACAGCCTATTTTCTGGTCACTAGCTCTCTCAGCCTGCTACTGTCACTTTTCAGCACTCAGGAAAAAGTAGAGAAGTCAGAAGAGTGAAGACTCCAAGAAGTCTATTAGGTCATTTTTGCCTTCCATCTTAGATATGACAGTCCCCAACCTCAATCACTTTTGCCAATGTCCTTAACTTTTGTGACTCCTTTTCCATCCATTTCTCCCATGTAGCAAACTCCCAATGCCATATCAACATGGCAGAACTGTAAGGACTGGTGCCAGTACATATTCAGGCTGTCCTACCTTACCTGGGTCTCCACCCTGCCCAACAACTGTTCTACATGTCCTACTTCATTTCCTCTCCCAGTTCCTCAACAGAGCTTGTGCCTACCTCCTGTTCATCAGCTACTCTCCTGATACACTGACTACTTATTGTTTTCAAACACATCGTGGTCCCTTTTATCACAGTATTTTACACATGCTGTTTCCACTTCCTGTAATGTCTTTCTCCTGTCAAGGTTGAAACTTACTTCTCTTGCAAGGTGGGTACTGGAAATATTGGGGGAACACTTGGTAAAGTACATGATTGTCTAACCACTATGCTGTACACCTGAAACCAATACAAAATAATACTGAATGTACACTGTAATTGAAGAAATAAAATTAAAGAAAGAAGAAAGGGAAAAAAGAAACATACCTGTCCTTCTGACTAGACCCTGCCTCTCAGGAAATGCTTTGCTGACTTGACTGCTGGCCCTCAGGTTAGCTCTCATCATCACAAGCATTAACTTCCATCATGATTGCCTCAAAACCCAAACATCTCAGCCTGACTGGTGTGGCCCAGTGGATTGGGCATCCTCCTGCAAAGCAAAAAGTCACCAGTTTGATTCCCAGTTAGGGCACATGCCTGGGTTATGAGCCAGGTCCCCCACATACTCTCCCGGGGGAGTATGAGAGACAGCCAATCAAAGTTTCTCTCACATATCAATGTTTCTCTACTTCTCTTTCTCCCTCCCTCCCCCTCTCTCTAAAAATAAATAGCCCTGGCTAGTCCAGCTGAGTAGATTGAGCACTGCCCTGCACACCAAAGGGTCTCTGGTTTGATTCCCAGTCAAGGTGCATGCCTATATTGTTCCCAGAGCATGCCAGAGGCCGCAGGTCAATGTTTTCCTTCCTCTCTTTCTCACTCCCTTCCCCTTCCTGAAAATAAATAAATAAAATCTTAAAAAAAAAACACCAAACCTCACTGCATAAACTTTCAGACCCTCCTTGAAAGTAGGGACCATTTCTCTTCATCTTTGGCCTGTGCATTACAACAGAGTAGTTTACAACAATGAGTCCCCAACCCACATTTGATGATTGAGCCTAAAGCCACTAAACAAACACTTTTAAAGAAAACAGTGACTCAGATCTAAAATTATTTAGAACACCCTAAGTTTTTTCTTTTTTTTTTTTTGAAATTTTTTTTTTATTTAAATGAATGTTCAAGTACAGTTTTCACCCCCCTACTCCCATTCAAGTCCTCCCACCCCCCTCCCTACCTCCCACCCAATCTATCCCTCCCACCCTACCTCCCTCTCTCCCTCCCGTTACCACCCTCCCCCTATCTTTTATCCATGTGACCTTTAACTTTAATCCTATAAACCCCTCCTACTCTCCCCCCCGAAATCCCTCTTCTCTCTCCTCTGGTCACTT
>PVIA01007751.1:40972-79719 GCA_004024845.1 Tonatia bakeri
TTTCCAGTTGCATCCATGATGTTGCATAGGGTAGGAGGTCCTTCTTTCTTTCTGCTGCATAGAATTCCATTGTGTAAATGTACCATAGTTTTTTGATCCATTCATTTACTGATGGGCATCTAGGTTGCTTCCAGCACTTAGCTATTGTAAATTGTGCTGCTATGAACATTGGGGTGCAAAGGTTCTTTTGGATTGGTGTATAAAACATTTCTTTCAATGTGGGTGCTCCTGGTCAGAAAGGTGTAGAACCAAAGATAAATTTCAAGCTAGAAAAGATTCGGAGACTTTTCATTTGAGAGATGAGGAAAGGAGATCTGAAGAGGTCATACTACCCCAAGGTCTCATATAGTCAGTAAGTGGCAGAAGTGGGTGTCAAATTAAGCTCCCCACTACTCCCATGATGGCTCAGTCCATACGTATAGGTTACTTACAGGCCTGGGAAAATGGCTGAACCTCTGTGTGCCAAGGCTAGTAGAGCTAGAGTACTTGCAGTGAAACCCACACTAAATGGATTCCTATTCTCACAAACACAGCATGGCAATTTAAAAACAATGAAGAAGCAAACCCAAAACTTAAAAAATAAGCTGGCACATTACACTCCTGGCAGTCCTTTTCCCCCCTTCTGGTTTTCTTTTTTTTTTTTTTTTTTTGCTGGGGATATTTTTCAGTTTATTTCAGGGAAGGAGATTGATTTTGATGGCTCCCCAAACTGTGATCTGGTGTGGGAGAGTAGGATCAGTGAACTGTTTTGCTGCACAAGGTTCTGAGCTCTTCTGAATATACACCAGGTATCTCTTACCTTCATGGTGATGTTTAGGTTTTAAAGGATACTGCTGGGAGTTCAAGTACACCATTGGAACCAGTCTCAGGAAAAGTCCATGGAAATGAGCTCCTTTAGAGAGGATGCATCATTGACTAAAGTCTGTCTTCAGGAGGGGTGTCATACCCTAAACTCCACAGAGGAGTGGCATTTATAATGACGGAGTAGGAGTGGGTATTTAGTTGGCTACTGGCTTTCATTCTGTGTGAACACCTAAGCCACTGGGAAATGCACATGGGAAAACACTAGCTATGAATTCAGAGCCCATTTCTTCGAAACTGAGCTATGGTCATTCTTTCCTATTTATCTACCAGTTTTTATTTGAGCACATAAAGATGTTTTAGAATACTATCAATTGCCCTTCATTAGGCTCTTCTTACTAGACTCATGATTACGGTACAGCTGAGGAGAGTACACATGAGTTTTTAGAAACAGTAAATACTCTTATCATCATATCCTTGGATAAAACTAGAAATGCACAGTCTTTTTTGTATCACTTCACAGGAGGTTATGACTCTATTCACATATAGCTCTGTTAGGTATGTTGGAGGCTTGGGGCAGTTTGGCCACAGAATTGTTTTTAGGTTTGGAAGAAAATTTATCTGCCAAACTAGATATTGTGACATGCTTTATATTTAATGAGTGTATTTTCCTGTTTCAGCTTAGAGATTTTGGTTCATCATTTTTATTATTTTTTTATTTTTTATTGATTGATTTTAGAGATAGGAAGGGGGAGAGAGAGAAACATTGATTTGTTGTTTCACTGATTTATGCATTCATTTGTTGCTTCTTGCATATGTCTGACTGGGGATCAAACCAGCAACATTGGCTTATCAGGATAATGCTCTAATGATCTGAGCTACCTGACCAGGGCCATTTTGATACTCAACAAAAGCATTCTGGTTAGAGTCTCAGCACCCTGATGGGTTGGAGTTTCACAAAAACATTTGCTAAGCAAAGGGGATTCGTGCTGTCCCAGACAGTGTTCCCTAGAAGGTTTTCCATAAACATCTGTAGCTACAAGATTCCCTGTCAGTCTCTACTCCCCAGCTGAAGATGGGACTGCAGCCCTCACTGCTAGCTAGGGAAAACTTGACAGTTACTAAAAAAAGAGGGTCCCTTTCTACCAGTAACAACCAAGTCTGGTCTAGCATATGGGCTGTCTCTAGCATCTACTGCAGCACATATTCACTATTGCCAACCACCGTGGGAAGTTGGGGAGTAAATGGCCCCAAGGAATGGACTCAAGGGAAAAAACATAACCAGAATTCTGATTATGGTAGAAAATCCTTTTCAAGTTATAGTTCATAGGACATTTTCTTCAGAAGAGAATTGATTTTAGAGGGTGCCCTCCCCCATTTCTACTGTCCTTTTCATTTCTTATTTCCTGCAAATGACTAATTATTCAATATATGGTACATGCATGTCTTGGTGACTGACCCAAGTTGCTAGGGATACATCAAGTGGGTCAGCCCAGAGCAGCTGAGGGAGGTTTGGGGTATCTTCACAGACCTCGACTTCAACTTCAATTATAAATCCATTTGGTCAAGTTACGGTTTAAGCTGTGTGTAGTCCCTGCGACAGGCTTTTGGTAAACAGCTGCAGTACAGAGGCAGCTCAGGCCTTACTTGTTATAATTTCTACTAAGCTACTGGAAAAACTGCATGGGGAAGGTGATTTAGCAGGTGAAGGTGGGCAGAGTTTAACAGTATAGGTTCTTAGGTTCACGAAGTAAAATGATGCTTGGCAAGTGACTATTTTTGACTTTAAAGAAAAAAAGGTTCAAAGACCTTTTGATTTTTCCTCCTAAATAGGAGCAGAATATTTTGTTCATGTAACTTCATTTCTGCCACTTTGGATATGGGGAAATCTTTTTTGGAGGGAAGTTTGTCCCATTCAGAAAACAATAGATCACATTTTTCCATTGCACGTTCACTTTATTATCCATCTACCTTGTTTCTATGAACATTAAAATAAACAACACTCTACAACATAAATTTGTTTTGTTCTAAATAAATGAACACAGTACTTATTAGTTGAATTCAAACAGCTTTCCCATAGAAACATTATTCTATTATGGCATAAACACAGCAGAAAAAAAAATGGACACCTTAACACAGCACATATTTCACTGGGAGCTTGACAAATATGTTGGCCTCAAAGTAAACAAGCTGTATTTTCTCAGACTTGATGAAGCTCATTAACTCTTTCAGGCCACTTGCTGCTAGGCACCCACCCAGCACCCTCCTGGCTTGAGTCCATGGCTTTGAAAACTATCAGTTTTCTGCCACATACTGGTTGAGGGACTGAAAAGGTGAATTTACAATGATACTGCATTCATTAGGCAAATATTTATTTTGCACCTGCTCTGGCCAAAAACAGTAGTAGGGACTGGAAGTGTAAGACACAGTGGCCCTTGCCTTAAAGGAGCTTACAAGCTGTTGAGAAGATTAAACACACACACACACACACACACACACACACACACAGATAAAGCATGGAAATTATAGTTAATGATGGTATATGACAGAGGACCAGGGTGAATAGTATGGACCTCAATTGCTGCAGAGTAGTTTAGGGAAAGGATGTTAACCCTGTGGACTCACAGATCCAAGGAAGGGCCTCTGCCAAAACTGGACTAAGGAGATCTGGAAGAATATTGTAAGCATAGAGAAAAGGGAGCCATGGTGTTGCCCAAATAAGGCAAGTAGTTGTTGAAGACCTTGTGTTTTTTAATTTAATTTTATTTCTTCAGTAAAGAAATACATTCTTTATTTGAATGCAGTGTATGTTCTATGAATGCAGTGTACATGTTATTTTGTATTGGTTTCAGGTATATAGCATAGTGGTTAGACAATCATATACTTTACAAAGTGTTCCCTTTGATATTTCCAGTACCCATCTGGTACCATACATAGTTATTAATATATTATTGACTAGGAAATATTCCCTGTGCTGTACTTTACATCCCTGTGACTATTTTGTGACTACAAATTTGTACTTCTTAATCTTTCACCTTTTTTACCCAGCCCGCCCTCAATACTACTTCCCTCTGGCAACCATCAGTCTGATTGTTGAGGACCTCTTCCTTGCTAAATGCTAGGGACAAGTGAAGAATAAGCCTGGCATTGTCTGGGCTAGCTTGGAACTTACCCTTTACTATGAAAATGATTGTTTCAATCATATTTTATTATTATTCCGTGGTATGACAAATATGCAAAGTGCTGTACATAAGTTGATGATCCTTTTTGAACTGCTTAAATAAAGGAGGTGAAGGGATTAGAGTAGGCTGTGAGTGTAGCCTGCCCTGGATCCTATGGCAGGATCCAAGAACTAGAAGATCAAGAACTAAAACTAATCATTCCATCATCTTGGGTCATATAGACACTCATCACTTTTTCTAAGATCACTTCAAGTTCTTGTCTCTCCTTTTCCTCACACCATGCACACACATGCATTTTTTTAATTTTGTTTTAGTTTTTCTACTTTACAGACTTATGGTCCTATCAGTCTCAAATTTAAATCCACTTCCTGGTCCAAAGAACCAACAGAAATTTATCACAATTCCCGTGTCCCAATGCCCAAGTGGCCTCCTTTGGTGGAATTGTCCATTTCGATTCAATGAGCTATGCCTAGTGGCACAAGTCATGTGACTTTGAGAAGAGAGCAAGAAAAATGACTGTCATTTCAGGTACAAACCGTTATTGTTAGAAAAGAGCAAAAGCCCAAGCAGAGGCTTTATGTCTGACCCAAACATGGTGTGTTTGATCAACAGTGGGGAGAATGGCATCGCTAGACACCAGGCTTGCCATGGTGAGAAGGGGTGAAAATGTAGACTGGAAAGAAAGGAACCATGGACCTGGGTTTTAGTAGGTTGTTTTAAATGTGGAGAAAGAAAATCTGGATGTTTAATTGGTAGTGAAGTACATACCAAGAGCCAAACTCTCAGGAATTTTGTAGAGAAAATTCCTGTCCTGGATGGGGAGTTATGGGACTGGAGTAAGGATTTTCTGAGATTATTCCCCAGCATTTGGGTCTTTGATTTGAGGTTCCTGTAGATGCCTCTCAGAGAGAAACTTTGATGATTTTTCTCTCACCATGAGGAGGGCACTGCCCATTGGGGATTAGGAGACTTGTGAGAGGTGAGGGCACCACTGGGTCCGGCCTTCTCTCTCTGGAGAGTGCTGTGCTAATACCTTTGCACAAGAGGACTGTGTCCTTCAAAGGCAGACATAGAAGAGATTCAAAAATCTCTTGACTTTTGCTCTTGAGACATGCCTCTTTTCTTGAAGAAAACCCCCAAAATGGGGTCAGTTGTTTTTGTAGAATGCCTATTGCTCATCTTAGAATATTTAAATTATTTATTTTATTTTAAAATTTATAAATTATACAGTTATAAACATTTAATACAGAAGTGAGAATATTTTCTCACTATGGAAGATTCAGGAAAGTACACAAAGTGTCCATGACACTAAACACCCAAAGAAGATCAAGTTGGCATTCTGTTGTATTCCTTTCCTGTATTTTATACATGTTGTATATTATTTAAAATAAAATTATAATAATGCAGTACATACAGTTTTGTATACACCTTTTAAAAGATTTGTATTTACTTATTTTTAGAGAAAGGGGAAGGGAAGGAGAAAGAGAGGGAGAGAAACACTGATGTGAGAGAGAAACATCTATCTGTTGCTTCTCACACACACCTTGACCAGGCCCAGGTGTGCAACCCAGGAATGTGCGCTGACTAGGAATCAAGCCTGCAACCTTTTCAGTTTGCCAGATGACACCCAACCAATTGAGACACACCAGTCATGGCTCCTGTTTTGCCTTAGTAGTGTATAGTGAGCATTTCCCCATGTCATTAATATTCCTGGTGGCTACATAGTTGTACTGAAATATAGTTACTTATTTGGGAGAGTTTGTCAGCTTCCCCTCTCCAAAATAATAATGCATACAAATATCTTTGTCTGTAAACATTTGACCATGTGTCTATTTTCTTAGTCTGGCTTTCAACAATTAAAATTACTAGGGGAAACAATGTGATATTTTAAGGTCTTGTTACATAGTTTCAAATTGTGTGCTAGAAGAAAATGTACCAATATATACTTCCAGCAACAGTACATGCAAGTGGCTGACTATTGCATCCTTTCTGGTGCTAAGTGATGGCACGGCTTATAATCTATACCAGCTGGATAGCTGGAAAGCTTTTACAGGGTAGGGACCATGACATTAACTTCTTTAATGATGATCAACATGTATCAGGCACAATATGCATATTTTTTTAATAAATCATAGTCAAAGGGAAGGTTGTAAGGTCTGTTACTATTACATGTGATTTGCTCCAGGTCTGTGCAGAATGCAAGAGGAAATGAATTGTAGTAGTGGAAAGATGAGATTGAGATGTGAAGGGCTAATGATGTTGTTAAATACACTAGAAATTAATATAAGCAAGTAGGGCCAGGGAAAGAAACTTGTTAAAGATACAGTATGGGCGAATCTGTACAGCAAAGCACAAGTAGACTATGGATTGTTTCAATGTAAGAATAAGGATATTGAACCTTGGACTTCAGTCAGATATGTCTGAGGATCCCCAGGACCTAAGACTAAGTGAGAACTACAATAAAAGCCAGAATTTTATACTTATTTATTACTTCATTCATTCATTTAACAAATATTTTTTTGAATTGGCACTATTTTCATAGTGGTGATTCAGCTATGAACATGATATTGGGGCTCCTATTCTGGTAGTTTTTTTCGAAAGCATCAGGAAAGGAACCTAGTACAAGGTTTGCACTGTAGGCCTAAAGAATAATCTTAGCTTTCCAAGAGGCTGACTAAGTTTCACTCACTCTTCTCTGGCCACATAGGCCTCCTTGTTGCTCTTCAAATACTCTAGACGTGCTCTCACCTTAGTGAGGGCCTTTACAGTGGCTACTCCTTCACTGTGGAATGGGCTTTTCTCAGATGCCCACTAGACCAAAACCTTTGTTTTGTTCAAGTCTCGGTCATGTTTTACAATGTTAGTGAGGCCTACACTACCACCCTATTCAATACCACACACAGCCTCTTTAAATCCCCACCTCAGGTACTCCTGCTTCCCCTTATTGTGCTCACATTTTCCTTTATGTCATCAAATTATACTATACTTTTTATTATGCTATATAATATACTTTTTAAATTCTTTTTAAATTTTTGTTCAAGTACAGTTGTCTCCATTTTCCAGGCACCACATTCCTCCACCCCACCCACCCTCACCTCCCACCATCCATTCTTCCTCCCTTTGGCTTTGTCCCTGTGTCCTTTATACAGGTTCCTTGATGACTCTTCCCCTTCTTTCCCTCATTACCCCCCTCCCCTCTGGTTACTGTCGGTTTGTTCTTTATTTCAATGTCTCTGGTTTTGTTTTGGTTGCTTGTTTTGTGATTAGGTTGTTCATTATGGTGATTGCTTATTGTCTGTCTGTTTCCTCTCACTTCATGAAAGCAAGGATCTTTGTGTTGGCCATTCTATATCCCTGTAGCCCAGGACAGTCTGTGTCTTGCACACAGTAGGGGAATATTATGTATTTGTGGAATGAATAACTGATCATGTGCCGGCATGAATATGTTTGGCATTGATCTAGCATATTCAGAAGAGTGAGGCAGAAAATCTTTCATTCCCTGGGCTGTGGGCTGTGGACTTCAGATCAAAGTCTGTAGAAATACCCTCTTCCATTTCTTGGGGTTGGTGGTGAGATCAGCAGGAGAGAAAGAACAAAATTACAGGGAGAATTTGAGTTTAGGATGTTGTGGCCAGCTTTGTTATGGTAGTAGTAATGCAGGCCAGCATTTCAGAGGTCTTTAAGTGATGGACCTCATCTTTGGATCAAACATGAAGACCGGATTCCCATGGATGTTGCTGCTAGTTACAATTAGTCCTTCCTTGACCACCTCCCCTCTGATCAGTGGTCTCAGCAAACAGTTGTTCACTGTGGTTATCATTCCATGACCTGTCCCATAGACAAACTCAGCCTTGCCACCAACATCGGGACAAGAGAGTATTAGAAGAAGATCTGCTAGGAGTAGACTCTTTGTGAAGTCCCACAAAAGTCTCAGTAAGGGAGAATGAGGGAATGGGAAATGTGGGGGCTATCTGAGCAAGCTTGGAATTCTTTAGTGAATTGTGTGACTGTTACTCATCCCTTTTGGGGTGTGGGTAATGGGGTGCAGGGAGAACCACAGCTGGATTTTTTGCTGAGTCATACACTTGTATTTGTACTTTGCCTTCCATGGAGAAATCCAAGGTTGCTTTACAATGACTTTGTTAAAATTAGCACTGTCAGAGAGCTCCTTAAAGAGTCCTGCAAAGTCTTCTAAAATAAATCAACATGGGGTTTAGTCATCCCTCTTGCTTCCTTCATCAACTAGAAATGATTTTAATGGGAAAGTGAGCCAGTAAGATCTTTGTGGTTGCCAGTTTTGAAAATATAGGTTGTGATAAGTAAGGAAGTTAAGGTAGAAAGGGTCAGATGGAGGTAGAGGGTCAAATGCTGGTTGTGTCACTAACTGGCTGTGTGACCTTGCATGAGTCCTATAACTTCCCTGATGTTCATGTGTCTCACAAATCAAAAGTGAGGCTAACCAACACCTGCTTTTTCAAGAGGCACTGGATGTGTAATTAAGTGGAATAATATATAAGAAGCATATTTCTTGGCACATAGAGGTTGTCAACAAAGGAGAACAGAAATGATAATGATAACTGCTTTCCCTATAGCCTCCATATAAATATGTTCCAAAGCAAGCTCTTTGCTCCCTTTCCTACTGCTCTCATTGAGAACTGCTGCTCCTTGACTTCCCAGGTGCTCTCTGATGCCTTGATGGCGCATCTCTTCCTCTCTATCACCACTACTAATACTCTAGTCACAGCCCCTCATTACTTCATACATGGGCTAGTTTAACAATATTTTTTCTTTTTTTAAGATTTTATTTATTTATTTTTAGAGAGGGAAGGGAGAGAGAAAGAGAGAGAGAGAGAAACATTAATGTGCGGTTGCTGGGGACCATAGCCTGCAACCCAGGCATGTGCCCTGACTGGGAATCGAACCTGAGATGCTTTGGTTTGCAGCCCGCGCTCAATCCACTAAGCTACACCAGCCAGGAATATATTTTTTCTTTTTTGAAAAGATTTTTATTTATTTATTTTTAGAGAGGGAGAAAGAGAGGAAGAGAAACATCAATGTGTGGTTGCTTGTCATGCTCCCCCTACTGGGGACCTGGCCTTCAACCCAGCATGTGCCCTGACTGGGAATAGAACTAGTGGCCCTTTAGTTCCCAGGCCTGTGTTCAATCTACTGAGCTATTCCAGCCATGGCCCAATTTCTTTTCTTGATATTCCCTACCTCAACCACCTACTAGGTAGGGAAATTCACCTACTACAGTGGTCAAATTCACCTGGCTTTTGGTTAGGATGTTTGTTTTGGTTTCCGCCCTATTCTGCTTACTGGGTGGTTGAATTATTTAGGAATAGTATAGTACTGTGTGTCATTCAAGGATAGGTTCTTGGTTATTCAGTTCTGCTGTGCAACCTTCGGCACTGGTGAATATACAGTAGGTGCTCTGTAAAGGCTGGTTAGAATGAAAATATATGGGAAACTGTGACTAAGGTATCCTGAGGGGTGTCAAATATCACTGTCACTATCTGAAATAATCCCTATTTATTTTTTATTTGCATACATATATGTTCTGGCCACGTGCATTGTTGCCTGTTTTACTCCTGTGTCATGTCAGGTGGAGGTAGATGCCCAGACAGCTCATCATTCCCCAAATAATGCCTTCAAGTGAGAAGGGACCGTGCCTTTCATATTATTCTTTGCTATGCCCCCAGAACAGAGCCTAGTGCTTCTGGTGACCATATTTTCCAGCTGTTGGAAAAATCCTGCCTGTAAATGAAGTCAACAGAAAGAAAAGCAAGACTGAGAGATGGAGAAGAGAGGCAGAGTACTGCTGACATTGTTCAAACTCTCTGATCTTGTCATGCCTGAAGCCAACACACCCCTTGGTCATCCTATTTATGAGCCAGTAAATTCCTGTTGTTACCAAAGTGAATTTGAGTGAAGTTTCTGCCATTGGCAATCAAAAGAAGGCTGACTAATACACCCTTTTGCCTCTACTTCATAAAGCTTCAGGAAAATCAAAAGGAACTTTTCATCAGCAAAAGGTTATAAATTCTGGTATTAAAGTTTCTACATGGTTATCTTTTTGCGCCTTGATCAATTCAGGAATGCAGAGATAATGATGCCACTGGAGACAGAGTGCCTTGGTAATGGGCTAAAGAGCACCTGAGGTGGTGGTGAGGGTTGCTGCTTTAGATAAAGGAAGTGACATTTGCACTGACATATGAATGATGAGAAGCAGGCAGACAAGTGCTTATCTAGAGGAAGAGAACCCATGTAGAGGAATCAGCAAGTACAAAGGCCTAGAGATGGTAAAGAGCTCAGTGTTGGTTTGACAACTCCCCAGAAGGTCCAAGTAGCTGGAGCTTTGTGAAAGAGGAGATGATGGATGGGTATGGAGAGGTAACCAAGGGTCACCTCCATCTTTCAGGAAAAGCCATGGGTTGGGGAATGATGAGCAGTCTGATCATGTACCATTTTCTGCCATGATACGGGAGTAAAAATTGGCACCAATAAATGCAGTAGGGAAGGCATGCATTCAATTCAGTAACATCACAGAGTGACTTACCTGGCTGGCACTGTGTCATTTGGTATTAGTGGACAAGAAGGTGTCTGCAAGGTTGTAGGAGTAAATCAATTATACTAGAAAAGCCAGTGAATCACCCTTCTACTTTGATCATGTAGTTATATATTTTCTGTTTGATCCTTTAGTTAGTTAGCATAGCTGTGAATACATGAGAATGAATGGGAATAAAGGAGAAACAAATTAAACTCTCACATTCACCAGGGCTTAATTTAGTGATCACCTCATTGCCCTAGATGGGCCAGTAGTACACCTTGTTTCAGTGGAAGGACTTTACTCTCAGAATTCTGCTTGGTTTCCAAAGGACAATATCATAAAACATGAAATCATAACACTAGTAAATTGATATTATAAAGCTTATCATACTTTAAACATACTGATGATGTGATAGAATATGAATACAATAGAAGTGTATTTTTCTTTTTAAGTTCTGGGACATTATGCTTGCAAAACACCTCAAAATCATGTCTATTCTCTGGCACTGAAAGCATCCCTAAATCATTAATGTGCACATGTATTACATAATAAAACTATCATTTAAGAAGATTTTGCTCTGGCTGGTGTGGCTCAGTGGATTGAATGCAGACCTGTGAACCCAGTGGTCGCTGGTTTGATTCCCAATCAGGGCACATGCCTGGGTTATGGGCCAGGTCGCTAGTAGGGGGCATGTGAGGGGTGTTTCCCTCTCTCTTTCCCTCCCTTCCCCTCTCTCTAAAAACAAATAAATAAACTTTTTAAAAGTTTTCTCTTTTAAAAAAATAAGATTTGGTAATATGAATGAATTCATCTCAATTCAACAAACATATGAAGTGTTTGGTATAAATTGCAGCCTAGAAAAAAGACTTAGCTCCATTTATGGAGAGTGATTGGATGGGGCAAGATATGAAGCAAGGAGTTCTATTATGAAACATTGCTAGCACTTTAGGGAAGAAAAAATATTAGCATGAGCTATGAAAGTGACAGTGGAGATGATAAGTGGACAGCAAAAGATTTTTAGGAACTAATCTACCAGGACTTGGAGACAATTTAGATTTAGGGAAATAAGGAGATACAGGAGTCAAATGTATTTATGTGGAGTCAACAGACTGTGGTCAACGGACTGGGAAAATGATAGTGCTTTAGATAGAATTGGGTATTTTCGAGGAAATCTAGTATGGAAAGATGCTTCCTAGTGGGCATCTGGAAAGCAGGTCTAGAACTGAGCATCCAGTTATACCCTGAAGATGTAGCTTTAGAAATTATCCCTCCTGTGGGGGGGGGCTCTGCTCTCAGGGCCCCCCTGGCTGCCATGGATGAGAATAAGTCTACCAAGACATGATCTGCTTGGGGAGGAAAGGTGGCCGATCTCTCAAATGAGAAGGGCCAAGAGCCTTTTCTTCAGTGGGCTTTTATTGGGTTCATTTTGCACAGGAATACAGGTAAAGCTCATTAATCATTATCAGGCAGTAAGGATCAAACAATAGATAACATACAAAGAACTCTGAGGGCCTATTTTGAGTCAGGGTCAGATAGCTAAAGAGCCATAAAACTTTGAGGAACAAACTCACTTCTTGTTTGGGCCTTTATCATTTGATTGAGAACATTCTAAACAAAGCAGGTTTCATGGAATTTACATATTCTTTCTTAAGCCTGATTGCCCGAGGAACCTGCCATTTCCATCGCAGGGCTGCACCACCCTCTGTCATAGTTTCAGGCTTAACTCAGGCAGGGGAAGTAAGGCAGCCAAGAGATTATGAGACTTCTCCCAGGCAGAATGAGGACTCAGGCCATGTCAAAACCAAGGGGCGAGGGTCCATCACCCCCTTTTGCTATAGCCCCCCAAGTCCTTCCCTGGGGGCCCCCTGTGATTGTGCCTGTCTTAGGTTGTTCCTCCCTTGAGGAATCTTACCCATCATTGGATAACCAATCAAGCATTGGGTGCCCCTGCCAGGAAGATAAGCTTTGTCTCCTTAGTGGCTTGTGGTTCAAAGGTCGCTCATGCAGCCTTAGCCATGGGTGGGGGGTTACAGCTTCTGAAACCAGGCAGGGCAGTTCCCAACACCCCCCACCACCCCAAGATGATTGCTGAAGTCATGGAAATGCATGAGCTCATCCAGTAAGAAAATGTAAAGAGAGAAGATAATTCCAACAGATTGAGGCTTACAGAGTCCTATTCAGGCCAGCCTGCAGTAACCCAGCACAACTTTCCCCATGAGGTGATTAGAACCACTGGGTCTATCTTGATTTGGGATTGAAGCTTTATGCTATGGAAGAGGGAAATCCAAATGCTGGAATCATGTTTGATGGCTGGATGATGGGCCTCAAACATTGAGAATAAACATTGCTTTCATTTAGGATATAGTTAGGGTATCCTTAATCTCACATTTAAACATTTAAGAATTTCAGGAACAAGAAGTAATGTCCAGTAGTAAAATCAGCTTTGACACCCTGGTTTTTCTGGTTGTTTCATGTGTGTAAATTTCATCTTCCCAGTGAATTTTCTGTTCATAATTTTTGGATCTCCCCACAACTCCTAGCACAGTGGCACAGTGTAGAACTACTGTAACATACATTCAAATATCTCTTGTGGAAAAAAAAACACATCACAATAAGTAGGATTATGAGGCTAGATAGAAAGATCATTGAAACACTGTCAAATCTGTTCACAGCCTATGTGTAGGACTTCAGTCAAGTCGTCCCGTAAATATTGACTTTCTTTTTGTGAATCACAAGATATGTTTCTTCAACTGAGGCAAAAAAAAAATGCCATGTGGAGAAACCATAGTTTTGAGAACTCTTTATAGCTGGAAGTTAGAAATACCTGAGGAGTCAACAATAATAGAAACAGGAAAGGACAATTGTAAAGACTCACCCAAAGAACCTTGATAATAGGTTCATTTCTTTTCTTTTTTAAAAAAATATTTCATTTATTTATTTTTACAGAGAGGGGAAGGGAGGGAGAGAAATATCAATGTGTGGTTGCCTCTCACATGCCCCCTACTGGAGACCTGGTCAGCAACCCAGGCATATGCCCTGACTGGGAATCAAACCAGCGGTCCTTTGATTTGCATACTGGCACTCAATGCACTGAGCCACACCAGCCAGGGTGGTAATAGCATGTATTATAATACACATCCCATCAACCTTGTCACTAAAAAGGGAGGGCCACTTTGGAGTTAGAGTTAATACCATAAAATGAAATACTAAATTTGCAAAGAATAAATGTCCAAAGCATCACCACCCAAGTTCATGATAACATGAGGTATTAACAAACTTAGGTGTTCACATTGCTCAGTTTCTACCTAGAGGGAATGGTGAATGGATGTATGTTCTAACCCAATGCATTTTTTTCTGACCTCTTCATTCTCTCAGGAACTTCTGAGACATGATGTTGTGGTTGGTAGAGTTTGCTTTTGAGATGAGTAATACTTAATGGTTGGGTATATTAATATTAACTAATTCTTGAGTGTTTGCTATCTACCTGGCACCATATTAAGTCATCTATCTAGTTTCACTTAATAATTGAAATGACCCTATGAAGTAAGTTTTATTGTTTATATGTTTATAGATAAGAAAATTGAGGCTCAGATGGGTAAAGTAACTGATCTGAGAGCATACAAGAAGTGGCAGAGCCAGCTCAAATCTAGGGTTAAATCTAAGAGCCACGCTCTTATTAAGAGCTATGTTTGCAAGATGTATTAGCTACATGGAAATCAGTGCCCATTTTTTGGTACATAACTGGAGAGAGGCACATCAGAATTTATGCAGTCTTGCCATGAACTGTTGAATACTTTGTGGAGATGAGGTAGAGAGTCGCCAAGATGAAGAGAACTTGGAACATTTTTCCCAGCAGTTGTTCTCACCATGCTCCTTAAGTTTTACCTTCTCTGTGGTTAAATCAGTGAAAACTAGTCACACAACTCTGTGGCAGTTGATAGCATATCATTTATCCTCATTTACCTTCTAGGTTATAACATTTTATGGAATTATCTAATGGACAATATGATTCGATATTGCTAACATGAAGAAAACCACCACAGGTAGAGTTGTCCATCTAAGAATGCCTCCACAGTTCATTTGAATGATCTCAGCTTACTTTGTGGGAACATGTCAAATTAATTTCAGCTGAAGCTATGTGAAAAGAAACAACCTTATCATTATCATTAGCATCCTTTTATACAAGCCATTAATCACATTAGTGCTATTTGCCAGGCACGTTATATCCATTATTTTAATTAATCTTATTAAAAATCTCTTTAAGGCAGGGATATCAGATATTGTAAAAGAGTAAATGAAATGAAAAAAAAAGGAAACCATTAATATAAATGTTCATATTAAAGTAAATAGCCTCAGGAGCTGAACTGGAGGGTAACTAGTCTAGTGGATTCCAAGAAATTGTTGGAGTTCCACACATTGAGTTCTCTGAAGCTAAGATGTTGATGCCTTTTGTGATATTGCCATCCCATCTCCCCTTCCCAAATCTCTGACAACTAACCTGTTTTCCATAGCTATAATTATGTATTACACAAATGATGCGTACAATGAATCATACAGTATGTAGCTTTTTGAGATTTTCTTGTCACTAATTCAGCATAATCTCCTTGAGGTTCATCCAAGTTGTTGTGTGTAGCAAGTTGTGGTATGGATGCACCACAGTTTAACCAGTTATCTATTGAAGGACATTTGGATAATGTACAGGTTTTTAAAATAAGTCTTAGTTTCTCTGGAATTAATGCCCAACAGTGCAATTGCTGGGTTGTATGGATGGTCTAGTCTACCAGAGTGGTTGGTCATACCATTTCCCTTTAGTTAATTTACATTTTCAAGATTATCTTTGAGATGGAACATCTTTTTATATGTTCCATTTCCTTTATTTTCTTTGAAATTCCTATTCATGTAATTTGTCCAAATTTTGTAATGAGTTTTTGGCTTCATTGACTTTGTTGCAGTTCTTTATTTATTGTTACTGGTACTCCTTTTTTTTGGTGACACATATTACAAATGTTTTGCAGTCAGTGACCTGTTGAGTTAATTTGTTCATGGTACCTTTTTTAATGTACATATTTTAAATTTTAATGTAGCCATATTTACCATTCTTTTTCTTTATGGTTTGTGCATTTTGTGGCCTCGAATAAGAAATCCTTTTGCACTTTATTCATAGGTAAACTGTTTAGGGTTTCAAATAGTCTATCTGCTCTTAATTTGTATACAGTACTAACACTCCTGCTGATCTGATTTTGAAGCACCTCACACATTAGAGGCACTATGCTGAAGGGGTAAGGAAAATTCTAGAGACAGATACTCTAATGACGGTACCTAATGATGATTTTCTTCTCATCTCAACTAATTGTACTATCTGCCAGCCAGTCATTCACTTCTATTCATTCTTCAGGACTCAATAGCAACTTCCCTGGGAAGATTTCCTTGACACATTTCAAGTCTTGTTCCAAGTTTGTCCTCTGCATTCCCACATCACCATGTGCTGCCCTCATTATAGCACTCCTCATACTGCATGTAACTGTGTGTTACTTGCCTACATGTCACACATGGTTTTAGCTCTAAGAGAGAATAGATTGAGCCTGCCTGACAGTTGTATCCCCTCACTGCAGCACTGGGTCCCATGGTAAGTGATCAGGTTCTCTTATTGAATGTGGGGATGAAGGAGATCCATTTAAAAGAATCAGATATTGGATCTCACAAAGCATGATAACTCAGTGTACTTAGTGCAGAGGCAAACTCTCTTGTGATCCAGGACTTCTTTCCACAGGAGAGAAGCAGGCTGGTCATAGCTCTGTGGGAAGAGCTCCTCAGAAATATGGTCTGGAGCTCACAGGGTACAGTGGAGAGTTTTATGCTCAAAGCAGTGAGAGGTCTTGATAGTTGAAGGGGTCAATTAAGCCAAACAGAGGGAAGGTCCAGTTCCCAGGGAGAGTAGGTATAAATAGAAAGCCCTGGTGTCAATAGCCAAAAGCTACATGAAAATAATATTGAAGCACAAGTAGACTAAGAGACTGTTATATTTTTTGTCTTCTATTTAGGAATACAGAGAAGTGTATCAACTGTTTCAGAAAGGTTTTGCTCCAAGATGGTTAAACTATCTGGTGGTATGGCTCCCCTCCCTTGTCAGATACAGACACAGATACAGACACATGTTCCACCCAAGAAAGATGGGTCAGAGCTCATTAAATTCCTGGCAGCTCCTTATTTCAGATGAAGTGATCACAAACTTTCCTTTCAGACTCATTGTAACTCATGAAAATTGTTCCGCTGGCTTCTTTTCCAGTAGCTCCTGCTGCTCTTGGGCTTTGACTACCTCATGAAGCAAGAGGTTCTTTTTAATCAGAGAGCATAAAGTCTAATATTATGTCATAGCAACCTGTTGCTGAAGAAATATACACTCCTGGATGCTGCCAGGAGCCAAAGATGCTCACAGCAAGGCTACTTAAAGTGAAAACAGAAAAATAAAGAGCAAACTTCCCGGAAGCATGAGATGTGGGGAACAGTTTGGTTAGCTTTAATCTTTCCTGAAGTGGAAACACTTGTCCAGGAGTGAACTATCATTTAGAATTTGTGGTAAATTATAGGAAAGGAAATTCCCTCAGGCAAGACTTCACGCTCACAAAGTAAAGTGAAGGATGGAGAGGCTCAAAGCTAAATATGTATTTTCTTAAGTCTTAGACTGTTTGGTTATTCAATGTCATGCTGCTCCTTTTTTTCCCCTTATTTCTCCTTATTCTTATATAGTTAGTATTGCTGTTTGAGTCACTACATAAGTATGATCAGAGTCAGCTTCAAACAAATCTTTCATATTTTGTACCATCCTGCTCTTCTTTCTTCCTCTCTTTTTCTCCTTCACTATTGCTCTTTTGTAATTCAGGGACAATCTGGTTTAGTAATAAGAGCTTTGGTCCAGAAGCCAAGGCATCTTGGCTGTGGTCACGATTCTGACACTGACTCACTATGTGAACTTGGGCAAATTCCTTATCCTTTGTAAAATTCAGTATTCCTATCTATACAAAGAGAGGGCTGGATGACTTGATCTCTAAACTTCCTCCAGTTTCTGCTCATATTGGTCTCATTGTTATATATGATCACTGCTCAATTGGTTATTGATGTTATGCCTGAACATCAGGCAGTAATGTGATCATTTTCCCAGCTAAAGTAGCTTTTTTTAAAGGAATCAACTTGTCAAAAAGGAGTTAATGTGTTCTGTCTGCTTCATATAAATATTTCTATCTTTGTCAACATCAGACATTGGCATTTATAATCAGTGAGATACACTGAAAGCTAGCCCTTCTCTGACTCATTGCTGCCCCCTTCTGATGGTGATCTATCAGAATGTGTACTCTTTGTTCATTGTAATCCAAACACCAGTGCAAGCTTCCCCACGTTATCAAGTCTGTTCCTACTGCTATCTAGCTTACCTGGGTCAGAGATTTCAAACGGATTCATTTTACTTGCCAACTCCAATCAGTTGGTGAAAGATATCAGGAATGTATGTTCAGGAGCATTGTGAGGACTGTTTGGCCACTACAGACTTAGAATTGTCAGAGTGACCAACATGTTAGGACTTTATCATCTAAGACCTGGCATGAAATTTTCAAGTCATCTCCTGCCATTTTATAATCTACTCACTGGGGGTTGTGAACAGATGTTGCTCTATGATACTTCCAAAGCTCTAGAAACACCTTTGTGTGACACGAGCTGGACCAATTGAGGAAAATTATCCACACACCACAGAACTACTTGCTGGTCACACTTTGCAGCTTCTTATGATCCAGGACAAATATTACTTATAGAATTATTTGCTGTGAAATGGGTAAGACATAATGTGATTTGTGAGGGTGCTGGGACCAGAAAAAATTGGAGAACCAAGATAATTCATCATGTAAATTGGCCCACCATTCGTTCTATGTATACTATATGCCAGGCACTTGAAAAGGCACTTTCCTTCATATCTAATCCTTGTGATAATCCTATGATGGAGATACAGAGAGGGTTTAAGTAGTTTTCTAAAGTTCTCATGGCAAGTAATGAGTAGCTTTACTGCTCTGAAGTGTATGTATGGAAATTGATGACAGCAATGAACACTTGAGGATTTGAGTCCCTTCTAACAGTGGAAGGTGAGAAGACATAAACTCCTGTTCAGGCCTTAGTGGATCAATAAAAAAATATTCCTTCATCCACCATCTAAGTCCTGAACAGAATGAGACACAGCAGTGAGGTAGATGAACATAATTATATTACTCTGATTTCTGATAAAGCTCTTTAGAAATCATCACTTAGGTGTGGGGTCAAGCAGACCAGAACATGTTCCTTCAGGGAAGCATATTTCAAGAGAAAGCAGGGCTCTCAGCTTAATATGGTTATTTCATTCTTCCAAACTTATAAAATAGACCAGTCACTCCTTCCCTGGGGTGGGGTGCAGGAGGTAGTGGAAAGGGGCTAAGGGTGTTCTACTTCAGGCAGTTACTCCACATGGAATCATGGACATGGCAGAAGAAATTTTCCCTAATAGGTATAGAGTGCACTGTTGAATGGCACGGGTCAGTCACAGGGAAGCCTAGTTATCCAGACCAGAGCCAAGAAATATAGTGCTTAGTTTGAGAATCTGCAGCAGCCAGTCTGGGGAACTAAGGAAAAAGTCTTAGCGTATAACTCCTAATGAATGACTCTGAGTAGTAATTTTAAGATGACACCCTGTGGTGAGCATCTCTGGCTGGCTTACCAAGGGTTCCTTCTCATTGTAGATGATAAAGTCCTAAAAACATCTCAAAAATGCCCTAGGTCCCTCCCCCAGGACTAAAAACAGGCCTAGCTAATTTCAAACTCCTGCTGTTATGCATATAAACTGCATATATGAACAGTTCTTGAAAAGAGAGCTAACATTCACTTGCAGTCAAGAAGCCTGCTGTCCACAAGACTGTTCCCAGAGCTGTTGACTTTCCAGTGGGGATGGTCATGTGGCAATGGCAGCAGGGCTTGGGAAGAGTCAGTCATGGGACTGGAGATGATAATGATAAGGTCTTAAGGCACCTTCTCTCTGAAGTCGACCCTGAGACCGGATTTGAGTTCAAGTGGTTGATTTGGGAGGTGATTCCAAGAAGCACCATTATTGGAGTAGGTAAGTGATACAAGAAGTAAGGAATGTAAAAGCCAATACAGAATGTATTATTTAGCAGGTTCCCACTTTGGGTGGGGGTTGGGGGTTCAGTCATCAAGGGGATTGTAGAAGCTGTGCAAAACATGCCTCAGAGTTAAATAAACGAGTACTTATTGACCAACTCCTCTCTGTTAAGAGCTATTCCTGGAAACATCAATTCCCCAGAAACATCAATTCCCTCAAATTACTAACTATCCAGCTGACTCCATGTCCAGGCTGATCAAAATTCTGCAACCAGAGAGTATACTCCGGCAGGGAGAAACTGTAGGTCCTTGCAGTAGAAAACTGTCAGTGTATACAGGAACAGGACACACCAAGAGGATGTGGGTGGAATATAGACTGCTATGAGACCTGAAGGGATCTGACTCTGGATTTTCTAAGAAGATTCACTAAGCCTTTGCCTGGAGCAGTTTTCCTACCACTTCCTGTCCTCCCTAAGGAATTCTCACCATGAATCTCCCAACCTAAGCAGGAAATTTTTTTCCCCTTTGGTCCAAATAAGAAAAAATGTTTTTTTTCCTTCTTTCATTTTTTTGTTTGTAAAGCAAGAAAGGTCCAGCAAAAGCTCAGGAACAGTAGCAAGGTCTTGGCTTTACACAAGCTTTGGAAACCATTAATGAGCTTGGAAGCTGTCAATGTGCTTTCAGGAAGATTGGTTTTAAAGACAAAGGGCAAAAATGTATATCCTCAGTCGTGGATGTCCCAGCCCCATTGTCTAGGGAACTGAAAAGGAATGCAGCATGAGGGGCTGGGTTTTATTTTGAGGACTAGGAAGACAGGCAGAGGATGGGAAGTTGGCCTCAATTACCATGTGGGGTAGCTATATAATAGTAGTGGGAGATGAATTCAAAGGAATGGAATGAGGCCCAAAGGACTAGAAGCAGACTTGTGTGGAAGGCAATGGCTGCTCAGGAGACAGGAGTGGATTCAACCATCTGGTCCAGTGCCCCTTTGCCTGGATCTCAATACTTTCTTGGCCATTAGTTGCTTGCTGTCCAGGGGAGCTTTAGGAGGGAGGTGGGGATGTCTGTCAGGAGGAGCACTAAGGGCAGGATCTCTGAGAACTGAGGGTAGATTTGTAATTAGTGAATGAAGTTTGTCAAAAGCTCATGTACAATTTCCATGGCTTTTTGTATTTTCTTTGTTTTCAAGGCCCAGAAGGGAAAGAATTATCTCAGTGGTAGCCTTGCTGTTACTAATGAGGCATTAGCTCCTGTGGTTCAAGCACAGTACAAACAACACTAACAGGAGAACAGTGAGGGCATTCCCTCAGGGTGGGTCTGCATTGAATCCTGGGGTAGAGGCATGCTGTTTCCATTAAGTTATTTCTTCCTAAAGTCTTACCTTTGCACCATAATCCCAAAACAAGCTATTGAATTCTTCCAATCATTAAGGATTGACAAAACCTGTCAAATCATATTATTTTTTAAGGATGATTTTTGAAGGCTACTTGTCCAGTGTTGTAGTTGTTTTTTGTTTGTTTTTCCTTTTGCCCTGTTTATTTTTGTAATTCTGGGTAATTTAGGTCATCACATTTTTCACAAGTCGAACAGTATCCCAATGATCACTGAGGTTTCTGTGTAGGTGCAAGAGGAGAAAACCATAATAAGGTCCTGTCCCTAAAAGAAGAATGATGCTGTCTGGTTACAAATGGGTTCTGAGATGTAATGAAACAGTGTTTGCAATTTATTGCTGTGGAATCATAGCCTGCTTTGAATGAGTTCTTTTTGTCAGGGACTTGTTTTCTCTTCATAACAGGATAATATAAGAGCAAAAAGCACATTCTGAAGAAATGTCAGGCCCAAATACTGGCTGCAACCAAAGGAAGGGTCAGGACACTCCCTTCCAGCAACTTGTACAGGGCTCTTTCAGGAGTTCATCTTCCTAGCATTAAGCCTCAAAATTATCCCCACCCTCCCCTAACCCACACTGCCATTTTGAATAGGAATTTCAGGGAGAGACACTACAGAGCCTGAGTGTGAGGCTTCAAATCCAAGACCTTTTTACTTTTTTTAAAAAGGAGGGGTTGCAACTTCCGGCCAAGATGGAGGCATAGGTAGACACACTGTGCCTCCTCGCACAACCAAGATAGGGACAACGACAATTTAGGAACAGAATAACAACCAGAACCGACAGAAAATTGAACTGTATGGAAGTCAGACAACCAAGGAGTTAAAATAGGCACGTTCATCCAGACTGGTAAGAGGGGCAGAGTTGGGAAACTGGGCAGAGAGGGGTCACGCAGCACAACGAGTGTTGGTACCGGGAATGTAAGACCGCAGCGGGCAGACCCTGGGCGCACAAGCGGCAGCTGAAAAACTCAGCCAGGCGGCAATTGTGAAGCAAAGCACTGCGTGCAACCCAGGATCCCAGCGCTGGAAAACAAAGCCTTGGGGTACTGATTGAAAATACCTGTGGGAGTTGAGGCTCAAGGACAGACTCCCAGCCTCAGAGGAGAGGTTGTTGGAAAGACCCACGGGGTGTATAAGCCCACCCACATGTGAATCAGCGCCAGAGAGGCCCAGTTTGCTTGGGGGAAGTGGTGGAAGGGACTGAAATTAGCAGAGAGTGGAGCAAGCGCCATTGTTCCCTCTCAGACCCCATCCCCCAAATACAGTGTCACAACCTAGCCACTGGGTTGCCCTGCCCTGGTGAACACGTAAGGCTCTGCCCCTCATATGTAATAGGCATGACCAGACCGAGAGAGAGAGAGAGAGAGAGAGAGAGAGAGAGAGAGAGAGAGAGAGATGGCTCAAACAGAAGAACAAATGAAAGCCCCAGAACCCATCCTTTTAAGCCAACCTATCAGATGCACAGTTCAAAACACTGGTGATCAAGATGCTCACAGAATTGCTTGATTTTGGTCGCGAATTAGATGAAAAAATGAAGGCTACAATAAGTGAAATGAAGAAAAATACACAGGGAACCAATAGTGATGGAATGAAAGCTGGGTCTCACATCAATGGAGTGGACCAGAAGGAAGAAAGAAACAACCACACAGAAAAGAATGGAGAAATAAGAATTCAAAAAAAATGAGGAGAAACTTAGGAACCTCCAGGACATCTTTAAACATTCCAACATCCAAATCATAGGGGTACCAGAAGGGGAAGGGGAAGAGCAACAAGTGGAAAAGTTATTTGAACAAATAGTAAAGGAGAACTTCCCCAATCTGGCAAGGGAAATAGACTTCCAGGAAGTCCAGGAAGCTCAGAGAGTCCCAATAAAATTGGACCCAAGAAGGAACACACCAAGGCACATCGTAATTACATTAGTCAAGGTAAAAATGAAGGAGAGAATCCTAGAAGTAGCAAGAGATAAGGAGACAGTCACCTATAAAGGAGTTCCCATTAGACTGTCAGCTGATTTCTCAAAAGAGACCTTACAGGCAAGAAGGAGCTGGAAAGAAGTATTCCAAGTCCTGAAACGCAAGGACCTACATCCCAGATTGCTCTATCCAGCAAAGCTTTCATTTAGAATGGAAGGGCAGATAAAGTGCTTCTCAGATGAGGTCAAGTTAAAGGAGTTCATCATCAACAAGCCCTTATTATATGAAATATTAAAGGGACTTACCTAAGAAAAAGAACATAGAAAACAGGTATAGTAAAATGACAGCAAACTCACAATTATAACAACCACTCCTAAAACAAAAAGAAACTAAGCAAACAACTAGAACAGGAAAAGAACCACAGGAATGGAGAACACATGGAAGGTTAGCAACAGGGGAGTGGGAGGAGGAGAGAGGGCGAAAAGTTGTGGAGAATAAGTAGCATAGATGGTAGGTAGAAAATAGGGGGAGGGCAAGAATAGTATGGGAAATGTAGAAGCTAAAGAACTTAGGGCACATGGACATGAACTAGAGGCAGGGAATGTGGGTGAGGGAGGGTGTGCAGGGTGCAGGGGGATGGAGGGGGGTAATGGGACAGCTGTAATAGCATAATCAAAATATTTTTTAAAAATTTTAAAGATTTTATTTATTTATTTTTACAGAGAGGAGAAGGGAGGGAGAAAGAAAGGGAGAGAAATATTGATGTGCAAGAGATATCTGTTACCTCTCACACCCCCCCCACTGGGGACTTGGCCCACAATCCAGGCATGTGCCCTGACTGGGAATCAAACCAGTGACCTTTCAGTTTGTGGGGCGATGCTCAATCCACTGAGTCATGTAAGCCAAGGCAAATTTGAAACCTTTGCCATGACATAAATCCATGGGCTCAAACATAGCCACAAAACAGAATCACCTAGGAGCCATTAAAATGCAGGGTTGCCAAGATCTTGATATAGTGGGTGTGGGGTGAGGTTTGGGAGTCTGTGGTCTTTAATCTGTTCTTTGGCCTGCCCAATTTTGGTCATTTTGTGCCAATCCCTTATTCTAAATTGATAAAATAATGTTACATTGATAGAAGAGCTTTGTAACCCTAGTTCAGTTCCATTTTTCCCCTTTCCTTTGTATGGACAGCTGGCTTGTTGATTAATGTGCCCTTGAAGCCCATTATCTCTGGTCAGTGTCTTGTTCTCACATCTGCCTATGATTTGAAGGATGACCGTTAACATTACTGTGGTTGAGTTTTCTCTGTCTTCTATGTGGACTTAACCACTCTTGTTTAGCATGCAGAATGTAATGGGAAAATGACTGTGAAAAGCTCAAAATGCAAACTACCATGGAAACAATATAGTGTCAGTAAAACATGTATACTCAGTAGATGAAAGGGATGAAACTACTCATTTCATTAACATTGGATTAATCAATCTCTGCTTGTCATCTTAAATAGAGTGATTTAAAAGGAATTATAGATTTCTAGACTGAATTTGCCTGGGTTACTATATTTTATGTTAGTCTTAAACATTTTTTTAATGTGCTATGCTACTTCTGGGATACACACAAAGATTGATGTCTGAGAGAGTAGGAAGCTGTTTGCTCAGAGACTTAGGAGGCTCTCTCCTTTTTCTTCCTTTTTCCAGGAAAGGGAAGTAGGTGTTCTGTCAAGGTCTATGTTGGGCATTTATATATCCATTCAAGCCATGGAACTATTCCTGAGTACCTTCTGAGGACAGGGGTCATTTTCTGGGTGTTTATTATTCTAAGTGTTTCCAGGTATATAAATAGATATGAGGAATATGCAGCCCTGCTTTGACAAGTTTACAGTAATGGTTGGGAAGTTTGGAGTAGATGTAAGGTATTAGTTGCCTGTGGTAGAGGATAAAATATTTGCCATGCAGATTCAAAGGAGGAAAAGGTCCTAGGATGTTGGAAGAGTGAAATACTCTCTGGTAGTAAACAAGATTTAGGATGGACTTTGAAAAACACACAGGATCCAACAAGACCAAGGTATTCCCACTACAGAGAACAGCTAGAACAGTGGCCTAATGGTGGACACAAGCATGATATGTTTGAAATTATCTTCAAAATGTACTGAAAGATTTTTAGGTTATCCTGGAAAAGGCCCAATTTCCCCTTTCTTGGGATTTTTAGGCATCAGGCATCACAATACCTGTCTTGGCATGAAAAAAAAAAAAGCCTGGGGTACCAGGGCTTGTGAGCTGTGGGAATGAACAGATGCCAGTAGCCCTACAGGCATGGGAGCCAGTTGTGAGGTTCCAGTGAGGATCCAGCACTGGGGTACTTTACTGAAACAGGCCTAGTAGGTCAGGAAAGCCAAGCAATCTGTCTCTTTCATAGTGTAAATGAAAAAGCCTGGGCTTTGCAATCAGATCAACCCGGATTTCAGTTCTCATCCTACTACTTACTAGTGTTATCCTAGGCAACTGTTAAATACAATATAATGGTTATAGCATAGTTGTTAGAGCTGTTATATTGTAAATGCTCAATAAATTTAAAAAAATAAATTAACTGCATGAGTCATGTGTTTAGAGGGCAAGTTTCAAAGAGCCATTGTAGATGCTCACCTAGGTTTCCATAGAGCCACAGTTTATTTCTCTTGCTGTTTTATAAGATATTGTGTCTCCTTTATATCTCAGTCCTTTGTTTGGCTTTATCCAGGATCAGGATGCCCCATTATACATTCCTCATCTGGCAGAAAGAAAGACCATCCCTTCAGAACTTGCAATGGATTCCTCATTTGGGGATTCTTTCAGTCGATGCTTCCATCTTGCTCTCCTTTGACATTCTGGCTCCTTCTTGAAGTTTCTAATTCCGTTGGCTTTGTCCTATCTGTATGGGATCCTGACCCTACATCTTCCATGGTACCAATGTCACCTCCAAGCCAAGCTACCTTAATGCCTTCTTAAATGTACTCTGGTCTTTGCATGTGGCAGATATTCCTAGCCAATCTTATAGATTGTTGTTGGTCAAAGGTGATCAACCTGGACATGACTGGGGGCCTTGGGTACTAGCTGGGGACCAGCCTGAATGCTTGTTGACCTTGAGCAGGACTCCTCAGCCCTGGTGACTCCTGACATATGATACCCCTTAGGCAGGAGGATCATAGCTTGATCTTATCTCGGCACACTCTGAACAAGCTGGTGGTGGTCCATAATGGCTCCGTCTGGCCAGCCTAACACTCTTGGCCTGCCTTGAGCTGTCCATGGGGCTTTTGAACAGCTTCTAGACTTCTATGATAGGCTGGGAGCTGGTGGTATAAGTCCTAAAATTCATTGGTTTAACTTTGTTTAACCCAGTATTTCCCCAAATCATTAGATCATGACACTCTCCCTTCTCATGTGCACTTTGATTCATGTACACACCCACCAAATACCTATTTAACATACCTAGAAAATAGTTTCTCCATACTTTCAGAAAATGTCCAAATTCAGTCTTCATAAACATGCTGTAAGATGGATGGTCTCCATTTTATTGACATAGAAAATGGAGTTCAAAGAAATGAGACTACTTACCCAGTGTCACCTAGTGAGCTCACACCAACTGGAAGTCCTGCTGCTCTTCTCGCACAGTCTGTCTGCATGCATGAGCCCTGCCCTTGGCCCCTGTGATAGAAATGTGATGTGAGCACAAAGTTGGGAAACAATGCCCTTCCACAGGCTGCCCATATCAACTAGAAGCCAGTGTTGGTACCCTGAATCTTAGAGCATGGGTGGATTCTATTTTGGGACTGGATTGAAGTCGGACAAGAAAGCAAAGTCAGGAAGCTTCTTACCAGTATATTATTCAGCCTTGTACCCAGGAGTTTGTCATGGGGGCTACTGTCATCTTTACCTCTCCCTGGGCTTGGTAGAATTCTCCCATGAGAGGAGATCAGATTCTGCCATAGTTTCCACCTGCTCTACCTGGGAAGCGAGGTCCTCATCTTCCACAGCCACTCCCAAGCTTCAAGCCTGTGGCATTGGGTGAGCGTGGTTGAGGGGCTTCTTAGTGCTGATTAGTATTTTCATGCCCCAGGGACTAGGGAAAGAGTAAAACAACAACAGCAACAACAAATCCTTTTTCCTAGTAGACTTGCTCACCTTGAGTTACAGAGGAAATCCAGATATGGACATCTAGAAACTCAGTGATGCCCCAGAACACCCAACCGCCTGAAGTTTTCTTTCAGTGAAGTTCCAAGAGTGATATTTAGCATGGTACTTGGTTGTGTGCTTCTCTGAGCCTGTTTCATCATTCACAAAAAGGAGATAACCACACTTAGTCCTGTGTAATAGTGTGGTTGTAAGGACTAAATGAGATAATCAATGTACTTTTTAATATATGTTTCTGATGAGTCCCCGAAGGCAGGATTTGAAATAAAGAAATTGCTTCAGCTCCAGGCAGATGTTATGAATATTTTGTTATTAGTCCCATACTTTCAGTAGTGATATTACTTAAAGGTCCAAGATCTGCACAATTGTGACTCACAAGCAAATGCAGAATAACAGCAGTACCTGCTAGCTCTCAGACCAAGTGTCAGAGCCCTGCAGAAAGGATTAGCTTCCTCAGCACTTGACCACGCTAGTAAGGGTGACTTGAAATGCGGGTAATGTCCCAGCTCTTTAAATTGCCTAAATGTATTAATATTACCCACGCATAAGTGCATTAGCAACTCAGAATGGTAGGACTAAAACCTTTTTCTCCAGCCTCTACCTCTCTTTTTATAGATGGAAAAGCTAAAAATCCAAAGAAGGGACTATACTTGGCTCCAAAGTGACACAAATAACAAATGATAAAAATATGATTCTTACCCTGATCTTTTACTAAATAAAATATCATGTTTTATGTGATGGCAGTGTTCTGGTTTGGCATTTTTATAGATATCACTTGAGAAATATAGAAAATGATCAAGAGGAAAAAAACACCTATAATCTCATTTCACAGACAAACCCACTATTACTATTTGATTGTAAAATTGCCTTTCTGTCTTCTCTCAATATTGAAACCCCGGGCTTCTGATCTCATCCTCAATGCTTTCTCTAGCACATCATGCTTTCTAATCAGCATCCTTATTTGATATTTGATAAACAATAGTTAAGTTTGTAATTCTCAAAACCAAGTAAAGCTGCCGATGAACTGCCAGTATATGTGGTGTACAACAAAAACAGGTGCAATAATGAGATTCGGAACAAATCAGATCACCAGGATGTCCCAGAGCAGAAAGCCCAGTTGGTGCTACCCTCTCAGGGGAATCCCCCAAAGCACAGCCCTGCCCCACCCCCTGGCCTCAGAGATCCTGCTCAGTGGCAGCCTCTGTATCTGAAGGTGACTCTCTAAGCCTGTGTTCTTCCCAGCTGGAAAGGGAGCAGAAAATGCAAAGGCCAAATAGGATGTTTCCTATGGTTCCTTTAATGGTAGGAATGCAACACCTAGGCCCCAGGGCTGTTTGACTCAGCTTCTGTCCTCTCTCCTGTGGCTGGATTACTAGAGCTCCAGCTGCAGCCTGCATTATAACTCCCTATTCTATTCCCAACCCACAGTCTTCTTATCAGTGTGTTAGGGAAGGAGGAGGAGGAGCTAGTGGAGATGTGACTATGGAAGACTGAGACAGTCAGAATGCCCTTGCAGTTGATTCTGCCTTAATGGAGGTAATGTTATAGCATCCTGTATGCGGGGAGTGAGTAGAAACCCCCTTGTTCTTGCTCCTTTTGTTAAGCTGAGCTAAGAAGTTCCCCCAAGGCTTTTCTTAACAGAGGTATCCATATCCTGTGTGCTTCACTGTCTGACCACAGTTCTTTGGGGAGGCAGAAGCTAATGCTATTGTCCTAGCCAACTTGAATTATAGGAAATCCGTGGGGTAGAGAGCCATGTATGTAGCCTCTTTGTTACACAGCACCTCGTGGAAGCAGCCATCTATTTTTAGAAGGGGTGGGAGAGGCAGCAGCTTACTCTTTAGGGGTGGGGGTAGAATAATGATCTGCCAGACTTTAGCGCTAAAGTGTTTGTAGCTGAGCTGTAAATGAGACTTTCTTGCTTGCCTCAGTGTGATGTTGTCAGCATCGCTGCACATTCCTGAGCAACCAAAACATGAATGCTGTGGCAACAAGACATAGGACTGAAAGCCATAAGGCTATTGGACCAATTGCCTGAGCAATTGGATTAGAAAAAATATAGGTGGCCTAGTCACTAGGAACATCAAAACCTCAAGGCTGTGCTCAAATGTCACCCTCAATGAGGTCTTCCCTGGCAGTCTGTGTAAAGTAGGCCCTTTATTCTGTGTTATTGATCTTCTCTGCACATATTTTACTACCTGACAATATGTTTTTAATGTGGTTATTAATTTTTATTTTTAAACAATTTTATTTATTTGTTTATAGAGAGAAGGGAAGGAAGGAAGAAAGGTTGAAAAACATTGGTGTGAAAGACAAACATCTATGAGTTGCCTCTCACATGCCCCCAACTGGGGACCTGCCCCAGGCATGTGCCCTGACTGGAAATTGAACTGGTGACCTTTCACTTTTGGGGATGAAGTCCAACCCACTGAGCCACACTGGTCAAGGCTGTTTATTAATTTTTTCTGTTGCTCATCTCACTCACTAGAATATAAGGCCCAAGAAAACAGGGACTTGTTTTTATTGACTTTTGTGTCCCCAGGGCATAGATAGAACAGTACCGAGTGCATGGCAGACGCTTAGGAAATATATAATAAATAAATCAGTGGATTGAGTGAGTAAATGAATCTAGTATTAACAAGACCAATGAGTATGCCGATGACAGTGACAACAATAATACCAGTTGATATTTATTAAATACTGTATATTAATTAACCCACTTAGTCCCCACAGCAACTCTGAGAGGCACATTCTGTCCTTATCCTCAATTTCCAGTTAAAGAAAATTAGACTTGGGGGTTAAATGACTTGATTCTGTGACCTTGAGATCACAATGTGATCACAGGCCTTGGGACAATTGTTCTAGATACACCAGACTTGACTTGATAATATTTTGGATTGTGTTATTTGGATTTTTTCCCCATGATTCTTACCCAACTCTGTAAAACTCTTCTGCTAGTATGATCACACGAGCTGTATAACCTGTGATGCCCATGAACTTGTCATCATAAACCCAAACTGGCAGAGCAGAATATGCCTCATTGCTCTATGGCAGAGAGAGCCACATTCTTTATCACAGTCGGGGCCCCATGATGAAGCCATACCTGATAGATAATGGTACTTTCTTTCCTTGAAGATTTGGAATAAAGAAGAATGACCCTTCTAACATGCTCTAACATTGACTTTCTCCAGCTGGGGACAGGGCCTAGACAACCCTATTTATTTACTTAAAGTGTTTTACAAAGCCAGAACCTATTAGGGCCTCTTAGTCACCTTTTTAGTTGCTTTTATTCATGAAGTTGCAAATTGTATGTACTCCCCCCCGCCACCACATAAAAGCCACAAAAATACAGGGTGTGGCACAAATAATACCTCCTTTTTATTACAAAATCATAAGCAAATAATTCTGTAACATAATATCATACTCAATCACACCATATGACATCTTAGGTGAAATTTCAAATTAAAACTATAAATTATTATATCCATATTATTGCCCTACCAACCACACTCAAGCAGACCTTACTCTAACAGACCCTGTATTTTAGACCAAAAATGCATACTAATAGCAGCCCACTGAGCTCCCCCTGAGCAGTGTATATTTATGTGTATATCTATAACTCCTCAAGGCCCTGCACAGGCTCGTTTCCTTCTGAGAGTTCTCAGGTGCTGTCAGCATGATGCCAGGGCAGTACGTTGAGTCTCATTGTCATCCTGAGCACAGCGTAGCCACACAGCAGCACTTGGTGCTTATCTATTGTCAGAGCAGTCACAGCATTATCTTGTGTTTATGGAAAATAAAGTCTCTATCATGTGTTTGTATTCTAATGAGACAATTGAAGAGTTCTGTTATTCATTTTAGAGACCTACACATGAGTGAGGGAAACAAAGAGACTTTGTGTTTCCTTGGAAAATTCAAGGGGATCAAGCATCATGTACTCCACGGAGTCTGCTCAGTCACCTCCCTGCCCCAGGCATTCCAGATTTTAGGGAAATTTTGTGCCATTTAACCTAATCTGGAACTAAGTTCTTTCTCAGTGTTCAAACCAGTAGCAGATTTCCTCAGCCATTCTTTCTTTCCTTCAGGTTGGGGCACGATTGTATTCACATCTATTAGGAAACCACTGAGAATTCAAAGTACTCTTCAGTATATCATAGTGATTTGTTAATAATGAGTAAATCCCTAATAGAAGTACAGACTCCTGATATTTGCATTCCTGTCACATTAGAGAAATATCTACTTGTTACCAATTTCAATTTTCAATATATTTTATCAGCTCAAGTCATAAATTGTTAAGGAAAAGTTGCCCATGTGACTTGTTCTTTTGGGGTGCACATGTCTCTTCCCCCAACTAGCTCAGGATTTCTCACCCTGGCAGTATATTAAAATCACTTAAGAGGGCTTCTAAAAATTACCCATGCCCAGGATCTACTACGGCCGCATAAATCAGAATGTCTGGGGGTGCAGCCAGGGGAGTTCTGATGTGTACCTAAGATCTAAGCCCACTGAGTGACAGAAGTTTCAATGCCCCTGTCCCCAGTTACTGTGTAGCCAGCCAGTGCTGATTGAGAACCAATTCCATAGAAAGGAGATGTTTTAAGGGCAGACCCTGTATTAAATGCCTGTTTGCTCAGTGCCCTAACAGTGGCATACCTGGAACTGTGGTCCTTGAACCTGACAGATACTCAACACACGTGTGCAGAGGATACTAAATAATCCAAATAATTCAATTTGCATTGAATTTGCAGTCACCTTGTGCCATCACCAGAAATATCAATGCCGTTATAACCATATTTCATTGTGAACCCCTGCTCCTGTACCACTTTCCGATGCCCCATGCAAATACTAAATCAGTATCTTCCTGGAGATTACAAAGTGTTCCTTTGAAACCTTACTTGAGCTATTTCTATGTAACTAAACATAAAGAATCCTGATGCAAGCCGGTGTCCTTTTGATATAGTAGTTTTGGGTTTGGAGATTTCTTGTTTGGAAGGAGCCAATAATCATGATCAATAATCATGATGCAATCTGAGATCCACTTGGACCATGCCTTCCCATTTTATGAAGCAGAGGTCCAAATTGTGTGAAATTAGGTGCTTTGATTACTTGAGACAAATTGTCAGCCTCACCTGCAATGTGGGTGAGATACATGGGGACCTTGAAGGGCTTCTCTAACTCTCCAAGGTGCAGGGTTTTCCCCTGGTAAATAGCCATGGAGTTTGCAGTACCAGGAGAAATGGCTTCTCCAGACTACGTTGGTTGCTTTTCCGCTGACAGAATGTAGTTTTATTGGTCCCTACATATTTTGTCACTGTAATTTTTATAGACATGTCAGTTTTTTGTCTTCTGTTCTACAGATATGTTTTCTACTACTGTATCAACATTTAAGTTTGACTGTTGGCACATTCAGTAATGGGTATTTGGAGAATCACTTTTTATTGACAGCCTAGAAGATTATATGCAAGGAATAGTCATCAATGTCTGATAACTAGATTTTCTTTTCCTGTTTTTAATTGTTAAGCTGTTTTTAAACTGATAGGGACTGGAAATTCACTAGGACCTAGATTTTCTTTCGGTGTTTTGTTTTCACCATTTCTAGAAGCAATAGCAGATCTCAGTTTCTATGAAATTGATCTTTATTTAGGCCCTGTGCTTCCTATACTGGATAATAAAAATTAGACACTGACTCAGTGTCTAATTCAGTGTTCTGAATTAGAATATTCATCATTCAGTGCTCCTCTTTTCTACGTAAGATTTCATAACTGTTTTGCCTGTTGATTCTTTTAATAGTTATTTAAATGTGTCTCTTTAAAATAGGAGTATTTTTTTAAAATATGGGGCCCCTCAGACACACCTATAACTGATTTTATATTTTTATTTAAGCATTTAGGTAATTCTGTATACAATATGTGTTTTGCTGGAATACCGAGGCCATTAACAAATACATCCAGAATTGCCTTCATAGATTAAAGAAAGTCTTTGCCTGAAAATATATATTTATGGTATTTAAATATTTCTACCAAGATGTTTCTTATGTGGGGTTTTAATCACTTCATTATTTTCTATTCTTCCTCTTTTCTTTTTCCTAATTGTTACTTGGACAGAAAGATGGGGGAGAAATAGAGATAGATCCCTTTTATACTTTGTTTTCCTTCTACAGAAACAGTTAAAAAGTTAATGGTAGAAGGGTAAAACAACTAGATAAAATGAAATTGTGAGACTACCTGTGGGAAGGAGAAGTTAGCAGTGGTGATTGAATCCTGTTAGAAAAGGAGGGGTGATTTCCTTCAGAGAACCAGGAACAGGTCAGATCAGAATGAGACTGCATTACAGAACATAAAGAGGGAAACATTCTCTCAGTCTGTTATTCAGCTGATAGGCCATGTGGATAACATTTGTGTGTGTAACAAAAACAGCTACTGTAAGTACCCTTTGGTATAACCATGAGAATAATAATTACTGTCGAGTGCCTTGCTCTAATGGTCTAACAGAAATATCTGACAACGTTATATCTGCCATTTGTAGGGTAAGAGGTTTGGATGGTATCGAAACATCAGTGAAAGTAGATTTTAGAGCCACCAGTTGAATACCTACAATGGAGGAGGAAAAACTCTGTTAGTGTTTGTGTCTGTTATTTTGCTGTTTTTTTTTTTTTTACTCTATGATTGATTAGCTTAACAAATCTAAAACTGTTCAGTTTCTCTACTCTCCTTGTAAAAATTGTAAGGTATTGTAAATCAATGTTTTTAACTTTGTTCTCTCAATTACCATGTATCAAATTATTGTCTATCAGTATTTAGTTCCACCTTGTTTTCACATTCCCTCCATTGGCCATCATTTTTTATTATTTAGAGTTCCTATTTATTTAGATTCACCAACAACTTCTTTGCTTGTCATTTTCTCTTACAATTCTCCTTTTATTTGGATTCAGGTGCCTTCTTTTCAAACTATAGTATATCCTTTGAGTGAAGTTCTCTAAGCAATATACTAAGTTGAGGATTTTTTGTTTGTTTGTTTGTTTGTTTTAACCTGAAGATGTTGACATTTCAATTTTACTTTTTTAATGCTAGGTTAACTGGGTAGAGATGTCTTAGTCCCCAGTGCCATCTTCAGCATTGTTGCTATTGTCAATCTCATTGTCTTTTATAGGCAATCTTTTGTTTTCCTTCAACCACTTTAAATATGTTTTTCTTCAGGTTCTTACAGTTTTATTGCAATGGTTCTAGGTATGAATTTGGTTTTATTTATCCTTTCTAGAACTTAATGTGTTTCTTAAATGTGAGGGTTCATTTCTTTTTCTTCAATTCTTGAAAATTATTACCATTATATCTTAAACTGTTTCCTCTCCACTCTTCTATTATCACCTTCTGAAAATCCTTTTAGATTTTGGTTGTCATTCCTCACTTTGCCCCCTTGTCTATTAACCTTGTTTTCCTAATTTCTATTTGTTTAGCTCTCTATACCACAGTCTCAGTTTTTTCTTTTTTCTCTTAGAAACCTTCCTGTTTACTGATCCTTCAGATCTGCATGGATTTAAAATAGCAAGGGATTGATTGCTTAAATTTCATGACTCCTGACACCTTTAAACTCCTTCAAACTAACTAAAAATTCAACTGGAATAAAGAATGCAGCCCTGGCTGGTATGGCTCAGTGGACTGAGCGCCAGCCTGCAAGCCAAAGGGTCACTGGTTCAAGTCCCAGTCAGGGCACATTCCTGGGTTACGGCCAGGTCCCCAGTAGGGGGTGCTCAAGAGGCAACCACATATTGATGTTTCTCTCCTTCTCCCCTTCCCTCCCTCTCTCCTTCCCTCCCCCTTTCTCCAAAAATAAATAAAATCTTTCTTAAAAAGCTTAATTTAAAAAAGAGAATGCAGACATGAGGTCTCAATCAGTAATTGTGGAGTGTGTCATGGTGGAAAGGGTACAGCCCTTGGAATTTTTCCGGATAGAACACACTCAGTGAATGTCTAATGAATGGTTGATTGAATTATTGGATGAATCAGTGAACCTATTCCTCTATATAAATGCAAAAAAACCCCCCTAGTCTCTGTCCTCATATTGCTTCCACTTTAAAATGGAAGCCATCACATTGCTTTGTAATTGTTAACTCATCTGTACAAGTATACTGAGAGCTAGTAGAAGGAATGGGAGTCGGAGAAATATTTTCAAAAGCAGCGATGCATGTACTGAATTTTGAAAGATCATTAGGAGTTTGCCAGGAGTAAAAGGCATGGAAGTGGGGTAGGACTGTCTATTCAAAGGTTCAGAGATTCACAAGAGCCTGGGACTCATGGAGATGGACATATTGATGGCTGCCAACAGGGTTATGCTATGAAGATAAAGGTAACATGTTCCCCCACTGGACATAGGACCTGTGGCAGAACTATGAGGCCTGCTGACATTCTAGTACTTTTACCCTCTGTGTCACAGTGTAATTGACTGTATCAGTCCAGACGCTAAACACTGCAACTGGGGAGGAAAGAAGAATTACCATCTTAAAAAAGAAGCAGATTTAGTATCCCTTTCATTACATACTCACTCATTATGTGCCAGACATTACGATGGGGATACAGCAATGCACAAGAGAGACCAGATCCCTGGTCTCCCTATTCATGTGAAGATTATGCACTAAAGTGAGGAGATTCATGATAAATGCGCAACTCAATACTGAACTGGTATCATAAAGTCCTAAATGCTCTGAAGGAAATCCAGCAGTGTGAACAGGCAGAGAGTAATTGGAGGGATGCTTCTGTAGCTTTGTGGGGGGTGTGAAGTGGTATTAAGAGAGAGACCTAGATGATGTAAAGTGGCTTGCCAAGAAAAGAGACAGAGGGCAGAGGAAGTGCAAAGCTTCTAAGGCATAAATGAAGGATATGTCCAAAGAACAGAGAAGAGCAGTGAACTGGGAGAGAGTCAGAAGAGAAGAAGCCATGAAGGTGGGTATGGGCCACGCCAACTAAGGCCTTGTAGGCCATGTGAAAGTGTTAGGGCATTTTCTTAAGTAACAGGAAAAACCATTGGACAGTATTAAGCTAGAGGAAACATAGTAACATTTGTTTTTTTTTTAATAAAGATTTTATTTATTTATTTATTTTTAGAGAAAGGAGAAGAGAGGGGTAAAAGAGGAGAGAAACATCAATGTGTGGTTGCCTCTGGAGCGCCCCTACTGGGGACCTGGCCCACAACCCAGGCATGTGCCCTGACTGGGAATTGAACCAACAACCTTCTGATCCACAGACCAGGGCTCAGTCCACTGAGCCACACCAGCCAGGGCCAGGATTTGGGGTTTTAGAGTGTTACTCTGGTGATTGTGTGAATAATTAAACTGGAAAAGACAAACATGCTAACAGGGGAGATAAATTAGCAACCTACTGGAAGAGAGTAGCAGAGGAGTGGTGGTAACTTGGACTAGGGTGCCAGAGTGAGGAAGAGTGATCAGATCTGGGACCTATTTTTGAGGTAGAATCCACAGGACCTGCTGATGGATTAGAACTGAGGGTATAGGAAAGAGGGAAACCCAGGATCTGTTCTGTTTCCTGGAGGTACCTTTTAGTGAGATGTGGACGATCAGCAGGAGGAACAGAGGTAAATATCAAGAGTTCCAGCTTGGACCTACCAAGGGTAAAGGTCTAGCATGGAGATGCTGCATAAGGGCATGTTGCAAAGGGTGAAGATGTGATCCGTATGGAACCCTGAGTTAGTGGAGGTTTGCACACTAGTAACATGATCAGCTTGTGGATTTTAAAATGCAGCAGGGCCTCTCAAATGGCAGCTTCGAAGTGCTGACTGATATATAGTAAAAGTGGAAGTGCTGACTGATATACAGTAAAAATGGTTAACTCATGAGCAAAAAGAGCCTTTCTGACTTCCCAGACCTGATTCAACTTCTGGCCATATACAAGTTAAGTTCTTATTCTTCTTGCCTTCCATTTTCTCTCTCTAAAACATAGCTCTTTCCATGATTATAAACCCAGAGCACATGCATACACATATACTCACACACATGAGGACACACACACATCTGTGTTATTTTCAATTTTCAGATTGAAAGTGAGTCACCTCACTTAGGGAGCTGGCCTAGCTCTCTGCTTCATGCTTCTAACTGCAGGCAGTTTCCCAGGATATGAGAATTAGTTACTCATTTACTAGTTGCCTAAGGAAAGGCTAAAAATAGGCCTTTGGTGGGGCAGTCTAATGCACTCCATGGGGATTTCTTTTTTGGAGAAATCCAAGGTGGAGTATAGCCAACTCATTCTTGTCTTAGTCCACCATTTGCCTATAGTTGTGGGTATTCTGCCTCTGGCTTCTTTCTGCTTTGAAATCCAGAAGGTTTCTCTAGGTACATGACTCTTGGGCCCCAAACCTCAGCTTCTCTTGCAACCTCACCAAAATTTTTGAGAATTGCAACTTTGGCAACTGTTGCTCCAGAAATGGAGTGAATTTTGCCAATGTGCCTGGGTTTTTGCACCAAGGGACAGGCTGAAAAGATGACATTCCCCAGCCTCAAAAGTTGCTCTGTGGGATGTTGAGTACAGTGTACAGTTTGGGCAGTGTGCTGGGCTGTACATGGCAGAAGGACTGTAATTGGCTTAACAATTATGACATTGCCAGCAGTATTTAAATATAGGCTTTCTGTTTCCCTGTTTCTCCTACTCATACATATCAACCTGAACCCACAGCCAGCAAGTGTGGAGTGTCTTAAAGTTCTAATAATTCACCTCCCACAAGCTTTTTCTTTTTTTCCCCTCCTCTAAGCCCTTCCAATCTACAAGGCATAGCAGTGATGGGCTGTGCACTGAATAAAGAACTGGATAAAGGCTAGAGAACCTGAGAGAACAAGAGAGAATATTGAATATGGATTCTAATTCAGGGAACCCGACTGCTGGAATTATATGGAACAAGGAAGAGAGGCTGAACACTTCAGCGTGAAGGAAAATGACAGAAAGACCTTTTCTCAGTGAAAGAAAGCATTCCAGCAATATTAGTCTCCCCCTGAGCCCTTGAGGTGGGCCTGAGAGAACAGGAGTGAAGAGAAGGTTGACAACAATAAAACACTAGGCAGCTTCGCTGAAGTTTTCTCTCCCAAACTGCCAATGGAACACAAAAGGCAGATGATGCAGATTCTCTCCTTTCCACCTATAAAATTACTCTGGAATTTTATGAAGATGGCAAAAGAAATTATTTTCTTTTTGATTCTCTCCCTCTCATAAATCTCTTCTTCCCCCCAAAATGTGGGGCATTTAATCATCTCTCAGTATACTTTGAATCTTCTGTTAAAAGAGGTCTGAATGCTTTAAAATAATAACAGAACACAGAGGAAAAAGCGAGTCTGGACATGCTGAGTGAAGGTAAACTACTCCCTGTGTTTCTCCCACAAAGAACTAAAGTATAAAGCAGGTCCTGGACTCTCCAGGGTCTTTGCATTTAACCATCTACCTCAGTATAAGAAAGTGTGACAAATCCATCAATTCAATCCACCACACATATAGCAAGCATGTACTTAGTGCCTAGTCAAGTGCCTGCCCTCTAGTAGATTTTTTTTTATTTTATTTAAATGAATGTTCAAGTACAGTTTTCACCCCCTTACTCCCATTCAAGTCCTCCCATCCCCCCACCTCCC
>PVIA01007752.1:0-79614 GCA_004024845.1 Tonatia bakeri
TTTGCGGATTGTTTCTTTGTTTTCTCATTGTTATTGTTCCTGAGACTCTTCTTGTTAACCTCTGTTTCTTAACTTGATCTATTCTGGTTCCTTGTGTTTATGGTGTGAACTTCTGTGTTAGAATACGTGTGAGATTCAGTGGTGTAGCCTCTTTTGGGTATCCTGGTGTTCACAGCTTCCCCCTACTCTTTTTTGTGATGTCTTGTGGGAAAGTTCCTGCCAATTCAAGCAGGCTGAGAGGCAGTAAGAATGCGCTTCACCCTTCTGAAACAGAACTCAGTCAGACTCAGGGCTGGCCACCAGCCTGTCCCAGAAATGATTGCTGCCTCCGTCTGGGCTCAGGGCACAAGCTTCGAGGTGGCAAGGGGTTGCGCCCCTCCCCCAGCTTTGCCACCACAGGCTCTACACTCAGCAAAGCACCCGCCTCTCTTCCAGGTTCATGGTGCCAGGGCCGGGGCTGCTAGGAGTCCCGTACTTCACCTCTGCGGCCTCCAGGCTCTCTGGAAGCCCCGTCCCTCTTCAGGTCGCGATGGACCCTCCGGGGTTTGGGAGGGGTCACGTATTTCCCTTTGCCCCCGCTGCCTCAGGCCCTGGGGACCTGCAAAGCGCTGTGTAATTTCTGGGCTCCTGGGCTCGAAAGTCAGCAACCCCGGCAGGGTGTGCGCCCACTCCGTATCACCTCAGCTCCGGAAGCGCTTCCCTTGCTCCCAGCCAGCCGTAGGGTCTCAGTCTTCCCCAAAACCACACAATCCCCTGATTGGTGGTGTGGGTGCCCACGGCAAGGCCTCCCTTGTTCTGGCAGACTGGGCACTCACTGCTCCCAGGAAAGTTCGCGGGTGCGCACAGCTCCGTCGCCTCTGCTTCTCGATCCCTGCCTGGGGATGGGGACGGGGCGGCGACTCTCCGCTCTCCCAGGTGCCCGGAGACAGACCCTGAAGCGCTGGCCTACTTTCTGTGGACACCGGCCCTCTCTCCTCAGGTGCCGGCCCAGCCTCCGAGGGCGTTGGCCCACTCCTCACGGGCGCCGGCCACCCGCCCCCTCTCCGCTCCTAGCACAGGCCCCTTTGTTCCCGAAGACGTGTTCCTACCGTCTGTTCTTTCAATGTCTGGTCAACTTCTGATGTCCTGTTTTCATAAATGTTGCGATATTGGTGGTCTCCTGTTCTGTCTCTCCTCAGATCGGCCAAATTCTCCCCCGAGCAGTGGAGAAGGGGATCAGGACTCCCCCCACAACGCCGCCATCTTCCCAATCCCCCTTATTTTGCCTAAAATCTTTAATCAGTGATTTGGTACGTTCTGAAACACTATTGTTGCTGAGTGGATAAAAATAAGTGTAGTGGAGCTGGATGGGTTTGAACAAATTTTGTTTGTTTGTTTTAAATTTTAATGTGCTTTCATATGTATTTATCTGATTTCCTTGTTTTAGCTGTAAGTTCCTTGAGAATAGGAATAATGATTAAAACCATTCTAGAAAAACAGAAGATGAAGGAAGGCATGAACAATACCTATAGCATTATAAATCAGAGAAATATCGTGGTAAGAAATTGCTGACCAAATATGGTTTCACTAAATTTCAAGAGCATGAACCTGGATGACCTTGGGTAAATAACTTAAACTTTCCAGGTCACATTTGTAATTTGGAGATAGTAAGAATAGTTGCCCTCTTGGGCTGTTGATAATGAATGTAAAATGTTTACAGCAGTGCCTGGAACATAATATAGGCAAAAAATGTCATCTGCAATCATCATCATCATTATCGTCATCATTGTTTTGTTGTTAGTTCTTCCTCAAAGCTTCAGCAAAGTATAGGATAAATGAAAAGATACAAATTTTATATAGCTTAAAGTACAAATATGAGATTGACTGTGTCAAAAGTTGATACAGGCTAAAGATTTAAAAATATAATATTTCTTTGGGCATTGTTTTAAAATTTGCATGCATTATCTTTTTAATACTCATAATAGCACTATGAAATAGGTACCAGTTTAGTCCCATGTATAGACAAAGAAATTGAGGCACTGAGAGGTTAAGTAACCAGCCCAAGGTCACATAACTAGTAAGTTTTTGAGCCAAGGTTTGAATGTGGACAATTTGTGCATTTAACCTTTATTTAGTGGGGAGGGGGAGAAGAGATTTTCATGCATGGGAGATCCAGGGCAGATTATTGGTAAAGTTACATGTTTGGGCAACATCCCCACAGTGAAGATCATTGGAGAAAATTCAGAACATGTTCTCTTGTCAAAAAGATAATCCACAGACACATGGATCCAATGCCTGAGCCAGGAAAGGACAAGGGCGTTTAGGATTAACTGCAGAAAATGAACAGCGATTGTGGGGTGTGATGGATAATGGGTCTGGGATTAGATGCAACGAATGGTGGGCAGGTATTTGGGACAGTGGGCTATGATTCTCTTTCAGCCACCTTCTGCCTTGGTGACCTGCAGCAATCTGTTTTAGCTTGGCTGTGGAGTTAGGGGCTTGATTTCCACAGTGGTTGAATGAAGAGTCATATGGGATTACCTTGTATACACTTCAGATTCTGAAACTCTCCAACCTTTTGGAATTTCTCACCCTGACATTGGAAATTATCCACACCGAATATTTAACATTTATTTTCTTATTTTGTATTTTGCACATGTGTCATTCATCCATTTAGCCCCTGTCTAGTCAGAGTATACTATGGGGTCATTGTGTGGCTTGTTTCCCTAATTAAAATTGGTGTGGGAGAGAGTGCATTCTGCTTCTTGGAATTCTCCGAATTCTAACGAAGCACCTAATAAGCCACAGTCAGTGTTGTTCATATTGATGATGATGGTGCAGGAGTGGTCAAGTGCCATGTGGAATTGAGTGCAGCAAGTGTGAGAAAGAATCTGCCCTCGTTAGCTGTTTTAGAGTACCTGTTTTTTTTTTAAGTATTAGGCCATCTGCTGAGAAAACTGTAACTATGAATGAGATGATTCCTGCCTTCAAGAAGCTTATCGACAAAGGCACAAGTAACCATCATAGAATTTAGGCTCCCAGGGCTAAGAAACCTCAGCAGCTCCTGAGTCCAACTCTCCACACATACCTTAGATCCCCATTGCAATATCCCCACCAAGTGGTTGTCTGGCATCTTCTTGAACATTTCACTGACTGTGAACTCACTCCAGCTCATTTTATCCAGGGTAGAATGATAGGTGCTCAAGTTTTGTTCAGGAGGTATGTCTTACTGAAGAGCCAAGTCTTTTTAGGCCGAGAAAAAGCCATGGCAATTGTCTTAGAGACAATTTGGTACGTGGAGGTATTTGGGAAAGGACCTCAAAGATTCTTTGTAGAAGAATATTCACGGAAGTGCAAAAAGTGAAAGGCATGTTGTAGGAACACCAAGTGGTTTAGCTCGATCATTTAGCAATTACAGTTTGGGGGTAGGGAGCAGTGAAATTCCTAGAGTGACTGGGGCTTTAACTAGAAGAACCTTGAATGACCTCTACATTTGGGATAGATAAGGCCCCTAATAGAAGTCATAATCCTATAGCTTGATCCTATATCCAATGGGTGGCTGGTTGACTAAATCGCTATTAGCAGCCATATCTCTTGTGTTCCCCAAATTCATAACCTTTATCCTCACCTGAAGTACTATGCACATGTATGGATTTTCTTTAGCTCAGAGACATGATTAGAGCAGGAATTATGAAGGGCCCTGTGCTGGCTTTATTTCCATGTATATCTATCTTATATGCATAATCACCCTAAGGAGAAACTATGTCAGTCTGCCCCAACTGACAGAGCCTTAAATCCCCCCAGTGCTCCCTTCCTCCACTATTGGACATGTGCCGAGTGACTTACAACGTCAAAGAGAGAAAGTGTCCTGATTTTGGGGGTATGGACGGTGGGAGACAGTGATAAAGTGATCTTCGCCTGTTATTGTTTTCTTCCATGATAATCAACCCATCACTGGTGTAGGGATTTAACACAATGATTTTTCCAAGAGTCATCCAGGCCCATTGCAGCCCTGCCTGAAATGTAAATACACTTCCTGGGGACACATTTGCATTTTTTGGTGAAAGAAATTCATATATATGGTAAAGATGCCTCTGTAATTATAGAAAGTTTATTTCTGTCCCCAGATGTCAGCAATCAAATTCTACATAAATATATTTTGTGTAAATCTGTCGGCAGCTGGTCTCCATTCAGGTTTCTGGAGATATTAGCCTGTCTTTGAGTTTATGACAAAGTTAAAAATTATTCATTAAACTGACCTGCAGTATATTCAGTAACTGGAAAATTGCCTTGCAGTTCTATTTGGTTTGTAGATGTGATCACAAGTAAATTTTTAACTTAATTAATTGGCCGTTTCTGTTGACAAGAAATTTATGTGGTAATAATTTGCTCGAAATAGATGCCGACTGTAGGAAATGAGATATCCATCATAGGCTTGTGTTCCACCAGCTGCACAGTGGCTATTATGAAAGTATTTCAGCCTGCGCCGACCCCAGTGTTTGTGCAGTCAAGATTATATATACCCACGATCCATAGCCTGCCAGAGAGGCGCTGGTGGAGGTCTATGATAACAAAGACTTTGTGATTTATGGCTTGCTGTGAAAGCAGAGCTTGATGAGATTAAACAATTTCATAGCACAAGTGTTTCTCAAGACCTGATTTGTAGTTGCAAGCTGATGGTAAATCACATTTATATATCTGCAAGCGTGCTCAGCAGAGGACTGCAATTACAGTTTAAGACAGCTACTTTTTATTTAATTTTTATCCTGGTTTTGTCTCTTTTATATCCCCTTCGTCTGCAAACCATTCACCTTCACGAGTCCTTTCCTGGCTAGAAGGCCAAAGATTGGACTCAATGATGTTCTTTGCGTCTTTGTGCCAGCTGGGGAGAGAGGCCAGGAGGATTGCAGAGCAGCCCAGACTGGTTCACACTGGCTTTGACTGGTGTGCATTCTTTGTTCAGCTCTTTGTCTGTTTCCTGTTTTCCCCGGGCGTGCAGCTGATGCTTGAAGTTCTTGGTATACAGCTGGAATAAGAAGGGCCCTCATCACCCTGGGATAGTGGGCCACTCTGTCTGCGAACATGTGAAAGGGGGGATGAGGATTAAACTGATTTAGGAAGCTCAACTTCAAGGTGGCAGAATACCTCACAGCCCACAGCTGGGTCCCCTTTAATGTGAAATGTGGAATTGTGTTTCTTCTGAAAGTCTGTGAGGAATAAACTCTGTAATTGGTTTATTTTACCAGTGTATTGATCAGGTACTATGGGCACGTGTCTGCACTAAGTAATAGTATTGCATTCTCTGCCCTCAAGCAGTTTATAATCTACATATGGCACTTACAAAAAATTTAACAAACTAGAAGTGACAAGACTTTACATGATGGCCTTAAACGGGTGGCACACACACTGTTGGAGGACAGAGGGAAAGGGAGAGGGAATGTTCCTAGCTGGGAAGGCACAGGAAATAAATAAAGTAAGTACTCCAAAAATAAATAGGATTTTAAGTAAGAGGGAGAGAGATTCTGGATGTTTCATTTATTTGTGCTAATGGAGGCCTCCAAAATACCCAGCCATAGGTTCAAGTCTGGGCTGGGTGAAATAACAATGAAATAATGTCACTCATTGAAAGCTTACTACAGGACACAATCAGGGCTTTGTATGGGTCATCTCCTGATTTCTCATGATAAGCCTAGAAGGTGAACGCTACTGTGATCTCCAATTGGGAATGAACAAACTGAGGTTTAGAGAGGTGAAGTACCTTGGCCACGTTTATCTAGGTGTTGAGTTGAGCTGGTTCTGAATTCCTGATATATTTGACCCCAAAGATATATTCTCAGCCCCTGGATCTCACAGTGTTTAGGTTGGGAATATGAATATTAAGGAGGCAATACCCATGTTGTATAACCACCATTAATATCCGCAAGAGCTCAGGTCATTTCTCTTTTCCTCCAAGTACCTAATGTTTGGGGTCTATGTGACAGCCTAGAATAGTGACCACTTAAATACCTCTGAGTCCTAGTCTCCCAAACCTGTGAATGTGACCTCACATGGCAAAAGGGATTTGGCAGGTGTGACTAAGTTATGGTTGTGACTAGGAGATTGTTCTGCTAGAATCATCTAGGTGGGTCTGATGTAAACACAGTGGTCCTTATAAGAGAGAGCACAGGTGTATGGGAGAAGAAAGTGGTGTGGTGAATAGAGCAGAGATGGAAGCCATGCAGTGAACAGAGGAAGGGGAGTAAGACAAGGAACACAACAGTTGGCTAGAAGCAGAAAAAGACGTGGAAACAGGTTCCCCTCTCAGAGCCTCCAGAAGGAACCAGCCTTACTGCCACCTAATTTTTATCCCAGTAGGACTCAGTTCAGACTTCTGACTCCAAAACTTCAAGACAATAAACTTGTGTTGTTTAGGTTACTAAGTATGTGGGAATTTGTTACAGCAGCAACAGGATATGAATACAGTCTCAGACAAATTCCAATCCACTTTACTGAGTGCTGAATCCTGCCTTTAATGAGATGTTGTTTTTTTTGTTTGTTTGTTTAAGTGAGGAAACTTTTTAATTTCTGTATTCTTTCCATTTTCTTCTTTTTGTAGCCATAGGGTTGTGATCATTTATTCACTCATGAATCTTCAGTGCTTAGCATGGTACATGGCATGTAGTAGATACTCATATTTACTAAATGAATGAATCTCCAAGATATAGATGTTCAGTCTATGCAGAATCTAGTTTTTTTTAATAGTTTGAAATGCTGATGTCATAATTAATGAAGTCACAAAGGGGCTAATGAGGGTCCCTGCTTATTGTTGCCTAAAAATTCAGAATATATCAGTGAAGTGTGCGGGGGTGGGGGTGGGGAAGGTTGCTCTAAGGCTCTAGAAAAGCCAAAACTGACTTAAGAATCTCTAATAAGTCAAAGTGAGTGGTTAATTGTGCCAAATATGAAGTAGGTGAACTTTTATCCTGATAGCGGAAAAGGTAGGGCAGTTTAACAAAGAACTTTTGGGCTTTGAAACCCTCATATGCTTTCATCTCTGTATTAGATTTTGTCTTGTATTGCAGAGGTTGTGATTTCTATCTGTCTGTTCATTGTTTTTGTTTTAATGTCCAGTTTTTAGCTGGAGACTTATAGGCATGGTCCTGTCCCCTGAATACAAATGTGGAACTCACCCAGGAAGCTCTTTTTGAGGGGGTAAGCCAGTTCAGAATCCTTGGCCTGGATTCCAGGGCTCTGATTTGAAAATCTTGAGAAAGCTGAGAGCTTCGTTTTTCCCTCTAGGGTACTAGTGTATTAGCCTCCCAATAAAAGTTAATTGAATTTAATTTTATGTTTTAAGTGTGATGCATTTTAAAGTTCTCCCTAGTGCTAGAGTCCCTCTCGAAAAGGCAATAAATTTATATTATTAAACTACCAAAAGTAATTCAGCTCAAATAAGCATATTTGGCTATCTTTGTTCTGGATATATGGAACTGACCTTGTGTTAAGACTAAATCATTTCATCCCAGACTAAGTCAGTCTGGAGTTAATTGGGGAAGCAATGGAGATGTACAGTAGGTCACTCCGAGCTTTTTATTCTCTTTCTGGCCCTCATTTTAAAAATTACCATAGCATATATTTTCTGTTGCCGGTTCTTTCACCATTTTATACATATCAATATTTGACACAGTATTGAAGGTAAAAAAGACAATGCAGATGTTCCCACTGGAGATTCTTTATCAGATGCCATGTTTCATTATATCATTTTTCAATCACTTAATTTGTTGACTTGAGCATTCAAGGGCAGTGTGGGGTGGGAGAAAGCACGTTAGTCCAGGAATCACATGACCTGGATTCTAACCCCTGCCCACCCATTAACCAGCTCATTGGCCTTATTTTCAGGCCTTAGTTTCTCCACATTTTTAAAATGAGTAGTTTAAAAGAAAACAGTGGTTTTCAAATTGCATTCTAAGAGGTACAAATATGTTGAGTTTCTTGGTAGCCCTGCTGAGTGTCCAGAATAACAGGAGGGTGAGAGCCCCAGGGAAGGGTGAGACCAGCCAAAGAACTTCGGCTTCTACCCCCTTGTGCAAAGAGGGTAACTTTGGCAACAGTAACTCCTGGCACTCAGGTGGATTTAGACTTTCTTCATTCATGTAATTTCAGTTTTGTCTTTCTGGTCTCCAACCAAAGTCATCCTGTTTTTCAAGGGCTAGATCCTATTTCATCTCTACAGGAGCTCTTGTTCTGCTACTCCAGATTGCAGAAAGATCTTGTTTTGAGCCTTTGAGAACTTAGTCAGGGCCCTGGATGTTCCCACTACACAATGCAATGTACTGTGCCACACATTATGGATTTAGGCATCTCAATCTAACTTGATGTTAAGCTCTCTGAGGACAGAGATCCAGCAATTCATTGGTATCTTCTGAAGTGGTAGATATTTAACAATAATAATGAAAATGTTTCCTATAATAAAATCATAATTATGCCAGTCTTCCCCCTGGTAGAAAATGCAATGCATTTTACAAAGCAGAAATAAAGTATATTTTCTTTGGTTCACTTTTTAGCATTGTGCCTATAAACATTCTCTGGTGACATCATTGTTAATTCATTTCCAAAGGAGGAAAAAATCCTTGGTAAATCTAAAACTCTGCTCTCTGAGCTCTGTGAAAAGACCAGCAAATAAACAAATCTCCTCTGTAGGAACCCAACCACAAACAGTCCTGCCAGATCTAATATGAACTTCAATTCCATTTGAATCTTATTGCTGCGGTAGATTAAACAGTTTGGGATTAGTTTGAAATTAGAAACGGGAGAAGAAACACCCAGAAAATGAGACTTGAATCAGGGTTGTTAAAAAAATGTAGCCTCTTGATTTAATTTCCAGTTCATTTATGGATTTGGGTAAAATTCTTCATAAACTTTTAATATATTACTATGACCAGATTTGCACACCCTTCCAATGTTTTCACAACATAAGATTCTTGAACTTATACTTGGGAATCTCACTGTTGAATAAAGGTATTTCCCTGTGCAGTAGACAGAAAGAGATTCTTGGAGAATTTCCTGAGATGTATACTGCCAGCACCAATCAATCAGAAACATGACGATGTGCCATCTTCCTTGGAAATCAAATCAAGACTTGTCCTTTGCCCATAAAGTTCTCTTACAAGAATAGATTTTCTCCAACAGAGGCAGTTATCGACACAAACATAAAAGGTATTTAATAAAATGGACATTCAGCTAGGGTATGTTTAAGAATTGAATGAATAAATAATTTACTAATGGTTTGCCCAAGGTAAAGGAAAAAGGGTGTTACAGTGGGAAGGTGGAGATGGGATGTTGGACTTGTATGAACTTAGAGACATTCACAGGATCTTTCTCTAAGAAGGGCCTGTGTAGTGCTAAAGTGAATGTTTCTGCAGTCTTAATTAAAGGGGTACTTTGGAAAAAAGAAAAAAAAACTGGACACAAACTGCTAAATTGTTTTTCATTCCTAAGTTTTTAATATGTACAGACAGGAAAATAGACACTCTCTTTCTGACAGCCTAAGTCATACCTGCCAAATCATCAGAGTGGTGGAATTGGCCTCCAAGAATGTGAGGTTGCCTTCTTTTATGACTATTTCCAAAGTATTTTCTTTCTCTTTTCAATACCTCCTCCTCAGTGTTTATTATGCAGAAATCATTTAAAGGGCTATATAGAAATGGAGCATTTGCCTTATTTTATGTGGTGTTTGTTACAAGGAAGTACAATAGATTTCAGCTCAACATTAGGAATATATTTATTCCAGGGGATATTTGGGTTGATTTCATCAGGAGTTTTTAGGAATGGTTGGACCTTATGGCTCCCAATTCCTTTAATCTAGCAAAATCTGGTGGTGATTTCTCAAAAGTATCTTGTAACTGACAAGGCAAAATGGATGAATAATTGTTCTGATGAATTGACCTTGAATTATCCTATTTCACACTGATCCTTCTGGAGAATCTGATGGAGCGGGTTATTGATCTCATGCCTTAGATTTTTTAACAGTTTTTGAGAAAGATTATTTCAAAGAATCAGGATAATCCTGAAAAGAACATGGAAATTTTCATTAATTGATTCCCAGAGAACAGAAGAGTAAGGAGTCTTTACATAAGGTTTTCTGGTGCCTGTGCCACTTTCACTTCTCTGCTCCTGGTACATTTTTAAAAATTCTTGGGTGAAACTTAAATTGTGTCCACTATTAACTGTATGCTCAGGTCTATATTCACGTATACCTATCTCTGTCTACTTTGACAGAATGAGTTACCAATGTGTATAGCAGCATCATATCCATGCTCTATAGGTATGAGCACCGGGGGCCACATCAGCCTCATGGTTACTTTTGAAGGGCCGAATGTAATTTTAGAACTGTGTAAATGTAACTACTCCTTAACAGTTAACTGAGAGCTTGGTGCTGTCAGCAGTTAGAAACAAGGTGCAGAGCTGTATAAAACAAGGTGGAGGGTGGGATTCGGCCCTTGGGCTGAAGATATAGCAGGTTTGCCACCTGCTATAGAGCATCCTAAATACTACTCCCGAATTTGCCAATTACTTGTTATAATCGCCTTAGTGGGCCTAAGTCTTCATGTGAGTCATCTGGTAAAGATTTAATTTAGTTACATTATCCCTAGAACATGTTTCCAAAAATACTTAAATCCTGAAAAGAATTTGCTTCCTTGGTAAGACTTGATCGAAAAACATGGGCTTGCAAACAAGACTGGATTATTTATATCACTGATCCTTATGTCCATGTTTTACATAATTGTGGAATTTAGGTTTCTTTTCTTTTCACCTGAAATGGTCCTCTGGTACTGTCTTCTCTATTCTGGTGATGGTGGTTAGATGGATTTCTCATCTTGAAAGGAAGCTGCTACGCTTCTTACTAAGGTGGTACTACACCTTCAAGGTGGAGACATGCTTTCCACATTTAATATGTAGTGAAGACGTGAGTGTTGAGTTGATATTGAGAAAATAGTTGTGGGTGTATGTTACTTTAAAAAGGGTCAAGAGGTACTTTTCTAGTTTTAGACATAAATTAATATTGAACATTAATTAAACTTTTCAATTAGCTCAAAGAAGTATAGGTTCCATAACATTTCAGATGATAGTTCCCAAATTATGAATTTTGACGTTGTTTTCTTTTATACTTCAGCCTGATCCTCTAAGAATAAAATAATGACTTATTTTTTTCTCAAGGAGCAGCAAATAGGTGTTATTGCAAAATGAATCTGAAGTCTTTCGCTGCCTCAGAAAGGATGCAACATTCACAATTTCCACATGTGTGCCTGCTTTCCCCACCTCCCTCCTTCCCCTCCCTGCCTCCCCTCCCTTTCTTTTGCTGTTGGGTCTCAAAATAAATAACACACGCACTTCATCTTTAACTTCAGATAATCAGAGTCACAGTCATCTGGGATATTGTGATGAACAATGTACATTTTATACACATGGTGTCATAATAATTTAAAATGTCATCTTAATCTATTTATGATCTTCTAATGACTGAAATGTTTTACAATTGTGGAGGATATTTTATAACTGAAGTTTTAATGGCTGAATCACTAACACCTGGCTGTCTGGAATGCTTTTTCTTTCTCCTAGTTAGGCATTTAAATGCATTTCTGGAAGGCCCAAGGGGTGGGATGTGACATATAAGCTCTTAAAAGGAGGAAAATTAGTTCTTGATACCTTAATGATCAGTCAGGTGAACGTTTGCATACTTAGCATTAATGCTCTTAAATAGAATAGCTTGATTAAGACCCTTGGTAGGTATTTTTTTTCTTTAAACATTATTCTGTGTGAGATTACAGACGGAAATGCTGCTATAGTGCCCATCTCTTCAAAATATCTTACTGACCCATTTCCCACAAGTAAGAGTTTTTCCTTATCTCTTTCACCATCTTTCTACTTTTCCATCTTTGATTGGTTTCTAAGACAAACAAGTTATCTCTACTGAGAATTTACTGTGTCCTCTTTTGTTTGCTGGGATAAGATGTATATACAAATACATACCTGTGTATATACAAGCTCTTGTCCCTAGATGAGCATACAGTTGCTTAAAGAAGACCAGACCCCACCATACACATGAAAATGTCAGTGAACTGTATAAGCCAATGTGTAATTAAGCCCACAGCAGGCCCCCACGGATGTTTACTAATGATGATAGTAACACTAAATTATCTGGTACAGGCCAGAAGAGGTCAATACAAGGTTGCCCAGTGGCCTGTATTAAACAGTCACAGAGATAAGGCTACATTTTAGTTCCTCCTATTTGCACAACACAAATAAAACCTCCAAATGCAGTGTCCCACTTAACTTCCATAGTAATCATTGGAGAAATTAAGGGTGATATTTATATCCACAGTTTTGCTGAGAAGAAAACAGAGGCTCAACTGCAAGATGACTTGCCCAGCCAAGTTCACACAGCTGGGGAGGTGGGAAAGCAGAGCCTGGAACCTAGGTCTCTAGAAACTTATCTGCTTTTTGCCCCATATTGGTTCCTAACTCAGGGTTCTTAGCAGGGTGACTTCAGGGCAAATTTTTGCCTTATAAAGGCTAATTTGCTTGCTGTACAGCTGGATATGCAGTGCTGCCCATGTTATAGCTGGAAATATAGCAGCACATATGTGTATATTTGTTTCCAATGAAGATTGACTAGACTGATGAAATAATGAAAGGCTTTACTTCTATTTTTATCAACTAGTGATGTTCCTAGTGACAAGTCCCCATGATATTACTCTGTGACTCCTAATGCACACACTTTTGTTGTTACTGCTTTCTAGGTAGATTTGGCTGATGTTTCTCTCAGAGTCCTGCTTTGAGTGACATCAGAAAGCCATGTGTGACAACCGAGTTGTAGAGGCATCACTGGACGGTTAATAATGAAGTTCCACAGTCTCTACCCTGACAGGGCATTAAGATGGCACAGACATTACTAAACATGTTTGCTCCACTTCTCCAGTGGAAGTTCATTCTAAAATGTTGAAAACCAAAGAATTTGGACTGCTGTGCCTGCAAATTTGCAAATACAGAAAATTGTCTCAGTTTTCATCACTGTGTATCTTTAGGCAAATGTTTCCATTTGTCTCTCTAGCTCTATGCCTGTAAAATGAGAGCATATTGCTTGTCTTATGTTGCTCATAGGATTGGTGAAAGGACCAAATAAGGTAATTTTGTTGAAACATTAAGAAAAAGGTAAAGTAGAATTATACAAATGCGGTCTCGTGTTTCTATTAATGTCATTTCAGAATTTTACTTCTAAGTATCATATAGGTGATTGTACTAATTTGGCCTATGTCGGTGGTGTCATACTTTAGCTTTTACAAGATTCTTTGAGATTCAAGTACATGTGGTTTAGCTCTTCAACTTCAAGCCCAAGGGGGATAAGTAGTGGGAGTTGGGAGTCTTTGTAATTAGTCAAATCAATGAGTCAATGGCCACATATGGCAGGGTCATCTATGATTTCTGCAAACATTGTTAAGGTCCCATGTTACCTTATCTCTTAGATACATGATTCTAGCTGGGACATGAAAAATGTTCAAGCAGGCATCTATCCCTCACATTCATCTCTGATAAATAACTTGGGACCCTTAAATCTGTTCACTGTCTGTTTTGTTGTAGCACTGTAGTATTTGGCTTCATGTCACTCTCATAATTAGGCAGCTCACATTTATTTTCTCTGTTATTGGCCACAGTAGCCATTTTTCAGCCAGAGTGATACGCTTGGGCTGTTGTTCTGGTTTTTGTTATTACTAGTGCTTTTTTGAGTTTCTACAGGAAGTACACTCTACTAGAAGGGAGGTGACAAGCACAGGTATTCTGGTGTTGGTTGTGCAGATTTTGCTCATAAATTCATGTACCAGTCTCTTGGGGGAAAAACTCATTCTATACTCGGTATCACGTTTTTGAGCCAATGACCAAGGTGAACTCTGTTTCTTTTGCGTTCAGGTTGCTTTTGTATTCATCTTTCTTGATTAAGTTGAGCGAGTTCACACTGGAAATTATTTGGTTTGCTATTGCTCCAGACCTAGTATCCCTAATTCCTAAAGTATGTTAGGAAAATTCCAAACTTAATTTCTTGCTCCCTAGGTATTTACCTTTATATTAGTAAAGACACATCTTGGTATGTGTCTTCACTCTTCCCAAAGAACTTGTAAAATGTCTCATCTTCTTTTTTAAGCCTTAGGCTTCATCCACATATCTAAGCTTCAGACTTGAAGTCATCTTTGTCCCTGACCTGGTAAATATTTTTATCAATAACGTGTGATGAATTGGAAAGGAGCCTTACTTATTAATTTTCCAAACACAGTACAAAGTGAGGGAAGTCATCCTTGCCAAAGGTTTTTGATCATAGTTCTAAGTGTTCTCAACAAGCTAAAACATTGCCTGACACCTACCAGAGAAAATTTAATAGAGTTGTTAGTTTGAAGTCCTAGCTTCATATTTTAAAAAAATCAATTATAAAAGGAAGTGTGTGCTTGAAAAATGTGACTTGGCCATGTTTCACATCAAAAACTTTGAGATATTTTATTTGAGATTTGATTTGCACACCACCATCAGATATAGCTTGGGAAGGTATCACCAGTTTGGATCCCAATTTTTAAAATATATTTTATTGATTATGCTATTACAGTTTTCCCATTTCCCCACTTCACTCCCCTCCACCCTGTGCACCCTGTCCCACCCACATTCACCCCCTTTAGTTCATGTCCATGTGTCATAAGTTCTTTAGCTTCTACATTTCCCATACTATTCTTGCCCTCCTCCTGTCTCTTTTCTACCTACTGTCTATGCTACTTACTCTGTGCACTTTTTCCTATTCTCTCCTCCTCCCACTCCCCTGTTGCTAACCCTCCATGTGATCTCCGTTTCTGTGGTTCTGTTCCTGTTCTGGTTGTTTGCCTAGTATTTTTTTTTTGGTTTTGTTTTAGGTATGGTTATTAATAATTGTGAGTTTGCTGTCATTTTACTATACATGTTTTTTTAATCTTCTTTTCTTAGATAAGTCCCTTTAACATTTCATAAAATAAGGACTTGGTGATGATGAACTCCTTTAACTTGACCTTATCTGAGAAGCACTTTATCTGCCCGTCCATTCTAAATGAAAGCTTTGCTGGATATAGCAATCTTGGATGTAGGTCCTTGCCTTTCATGACTTGGAAGACTTCTTTCCAGCCCCTTCTTGCCTGTAATGTCTCTTTTGAGAAATCAGCTGACAGTCTGATGAGAACTCCTTTGTAGGTTACTGTCTCCTTATCTCTTGCTGCTTCTAGGATTCTCTCCTTCATTTTTACCTTGGCTAATGTAATTATGATGTGCCTTGGCGTGTTCCTCCTCGGGTCCAACCTCTTTGGGACTCTCTGAGCTTCCTGAACTTCCTGGAAGTCTATTTCCCTTGCCAGAATGGGGAAGTTCTTCTTTATTATTTGTTCAAATAACTTTTCCACTTGTTGCTCTTCCTCTTCTCCTTCTGGTACCCCTATAATTTGGATGTTGGAACATTTAAAGATGTCCTGGAGGTTTCTAAGCTTCTTGGGGTTTTTGTTTTTTTGAATTCTTATTTCTCCATCCTTTCCTGTTTGGTTATTTCTTTCTTCCTTCTGGTCCACTCTATTGTTTTGAGTCCCAGTTTCCTTCCCATCACTATTGATTCCCTGTGCATTTTCCTTCATTTCTCTTATCATAGCCTGCATTTGTTCATCTAATTTGTGACCAAAATCAACCAATTCTGTGAGCTTCCTGATCACTAGTGTTTTGAACTGTGCATCTGATAGGTTGGCTATCTCTTGGTCACTTAAAATGATGGGTTCTGGGGCTTTGATTTGTTCTTCTGTTTGAGCCATCTCTCTCTGTCTCTGTCTCTCTCTCTCTCTCTTTTTTTTGGTCTGGTCACACCTATTACAGTGAGGGGCAGAGCCTTAGGTGTTCACCAGGGCAGGGCACCCCAGTTTCTGGGTTGTGACGTTGTATGTAGGGGTGGGATCGAGAGGGAACAATGGCGGTTGCTCCATTCTCCGTGGGACCTCAGTCCCTTCTGCTGCTTCCCCTGAGCAAACTGGGCCCCTCTGGTGTCAATTCCCATGTGGGTGGGCTTGTGCATGCGTGGGACCCTCCAAGGACCTCCCCTGTGAGGCTGGGTGTCACTCCATGTGCCTCAACTCCCACAGGTGTCCTCAATCAGTGTCCCCAGGCTCTATTTCCCAGCACTGGGATCCTGGGTTGTGCACACTGCCTTGCTTTACAATTGCCACCTTACTGGGTCTGCTGGTTGCCGGTTGTCACCCCTGGGCCAGGGTCTGCTAGCTGCCGCCTGCACACTCAGGGTCCACCCGCTGTGCTTGGCTGCCTTACGCGTCCCCGGATGCTTTACTTGCCTGCTCCCACTGCTCTCTGCTCTCCGCGCAGCAACCCACGCCTGGCTGCTCATCTCTGACCCTCCTGCTGGTCTGGATGCATGGGTCTAATTCAACTTCTTGGTTGTTCGACTTCCATTCAAATCAATTTTTTGTAATTTCTGGATGTTGTTCTGTTTCTAAATTGTTGTTGTCCCTATTTTGGTTTGCATGGAAGTACAGTGCATCCACCTATGCCTCCATCTTGGCCGGAAGTCCCTGGATCCAAATTTTTCAAAGTGAGTGTCATCCTGAGATCTGCACAGTTCACATGTCATCCACAGGACTGCATTCCACTCATGGTTTCATGTTTTAAGAAAAAAAAAACAAAAAACAAGAAAAGCGGGAAAACTCATGGAGAGGGATACGGAGAAGGATTAGGCTATTGTTATGTAAATACTTGGCCTGGAATAGTAGAGGTTAAGGTGACACAGACTCTTTCAAATAGTTGAAGCAGTATCATGTGGATCAGGATATACTGTTGCTCTGAGGACAAACCTAGGACCTGAGGGTCAGTGGTCCAAGGAGGAAGTTTGGACATAATATTAAAAGGAAGTTTTTTTGAGGGATCTTTTTAAACAGAGTAATGTTCTGCTTTGCACAGAAATGAATTGTTGGGAACCGCTCTGCCTGGTTTCAGGAAGCTGTAACCTCCCATGGCTAAGGCTGAGTGAGAGACCTCCGGACCAGGAGACACTAAGGAGACAAGCTTAGCTCCCTGACAGGAGCACTGCCTGCTCCTTGCATGGCCCCCATTGCTTGGTCAGTTAGCCAATGACGGGTAAGATTCCTCAGAGGAGGATGGACCTAAAATAGGCATGATCACGTGGGAAGGCCCTCAGGGAGAGACTCAGGGGGCTGTGGAAAAGGGGGTGTTCGACCCTTGCCCCCCGGCTTTGACAAAGCCTGAGTCCTCATTCTGCCTGCAAGACATCCAAATCTCCCTGCTGCCTTTGTCTCCTCTGCCTGACTCAAGCCTGTAACAATGACCAGGGGTGGTGCAATCCACACTGGGGACAGTGGACTTCCCGGGATGATTGGGCTTGAAAAAAGGATATGTAAAATCCTGTGAAACCTGCTTTGCTGAGGATGCTCTTAATTAAATTATGAAGGCCCGGGTAGGAAATGAATTTAGCCCCTTAAGTTCTGTAGATTTTTAGGTGATAAGACCCCAACTCAGTGTGAGCCCTTTTTAGCTCTTTGAACTTATCTATTTGCTTGATCCTCAATGGTTAATAAGGTGTATCTGTACTCCTACCCAAAACTACCTAATAAAAGCCTGTTCAGGCAAGATGGTGGGGCGCTCTTCCCTTAAGAGAGTGGCCATGCTGTCCCTATTCCTCCACAGGACTTGGTAGTTTGTGTGTATTTCTCTTGTATCTCGACCATCCACAGTGGCCACGGTTAGTGCTAGCCGGTATCTGCATCAGTGAATACTGACTTTACTGAAAGGGCTGAGGCCAGAACTGGAGGACCATATTAGCAAGTTGGTGTTGAAGAGGCATCTGCAATTTTGGGGGGAAACTGAACAGGTCAGTTTCACAAGGCACAGAGATCCTTTCTAACTCAAACTCTCTGTTATGCTGAGAATTTGAAGGTTTTCCCACACATGTTCAGTTATTGTTTATATTCAGGTTGTCACATAGAATTTCACAGTTGAGAAATCACATGATCACTAACCTGGATACCAAGCAAAATTTGATTTTTCTAAAAGTTGAACTATCTCCTGGCTGGTGTGGCTCAGTGGATTGAGCGCTGGACTGTGAAGCAAAGGTTCACAGGTTCAATTCCCAGTCAGGGCGCATGCCTGGGTTGCAGGCCAGGTCCCCAGTAGGGGGCACTAGAGAGGCAACCACACAATATTTCTCTGTCCCTCTTTCTCCTTCCCTTCCTCTCTGTCTAAAAATAAATAAATAAAATCTTTAAAAAAATAAAAGTTGAACTATCTTTCATTCACTTCTTTGACACTGCCGCTTCTAGAGGCATGCCCTCTGCTTGCCTTTTATAGCAGTGTGGGAGGTATGCATTAGCCAATTCCAGCTCTCTTCCTTATGCTCTTTATAACCCCAATAACCAAAAATGCTAAAAAAAAAAAGACTAATAGTACCTTATTGTCTGTCACCACTCTCCCTTTGCTTAAGCTATCTGTGCTCCACCTCACCCAGTCCTCCTCAGTCCCTACCTCAGCTTCTCTCTTGACCCTTAATTTTCTCCTTGCAAGTATCTAAACCCTACCCTTTTTTTTTTTTTTTAAAGCACAGCTCATTCCTGTTTCCTTCCTAAAGGGCTTTCTTTGTTAATCTTTACTCATCTTTCTTCTTCAGGACCATGTATATCTTCAAAATTACACACTATAGCCTTAATTGTTCTCAAATTTTCATGTCTCTTAAATTAATTGTATTTCCCTATCTCTACGGTATAGTACATAATTTGGGATGAGGGACTTTGCCTTACTTAGTATTCATTGAGTACTTATTTTTGACTCACTGTTTGGGTTATATATGTGATTATAACATAGAACCAACTGGTTAAAAAGTATTATACCCTGAATCTGGCCCTATAAGTTCAAAACTAACCATTTTATCTAAGTACAAAAAATGTAGGTCATCATATGAATCATATTAATATGTCAAACTAGTTTACTAATTACTAAGACATCCTTCTATACCCTACCACCTCCTTGTCTTCTCTGCATGAAGCTTAGAGACACATTTAGAGGAGGTTCCTAGAAGCCTGTGCAACAAAGCCATAGGCAACTGGTCCATCCATTCTTGCAGGCTCATTCAGAAAGAAGAGAAATTCCTTTATAAGTCTGCAGCTTCCTTTTGCTACAAAGTGTCTTGTAAAATTGATCTTCAATTTAGAGATATTCAAGGGGTTAACTTTGACTCCTTTACCAAACCCAACTGTTTAATGTTTTTAATGGCATAATGTGTTAATAGCCACACAGCTGTTGTTCCTCAGCCTGTTCCTTTATTGAGTTAGGCACCATTTAGTAGGCTGAGTTCAAATTGTAAACAAATTATTTTTGCATATGGATCAATGGAAATTTAATAAAGTTTATTAAAACTGTATATTGGACCAAGGAGTGCTGTTTTCTCTCATGTATATAAACCATATTAACTGAATCTCAGGGAAACAATATTTCTGGCCATTTAAAGATTATTCGCATTCAACAGATGGTGGCTAGCATTAGTTCATTTGCATATATATACATGAATAATACCTAGATGTCATCGAACTCAACGTGCTTGTTTTCAGTGCCTACCATAATTCCTGGCACAGAATAGGAACTCAATGGAGTCATCAAATGAAGGACCACAGTCTTGGGTGCAAAGATGTGGAGTGATGAGCTAAGAGTCATGCAGCAGGAAAGGGGTAGAACCCCTGAAGAGCCCAGAGCTCACAGTTCTCAGTCCTCAGTTTAGTGTTCTTATCACTCCAGTGAACTGCCCTCTATTGACTCATTGCCTGTGAAATGTCTTAAATGTTCCACACATACCTTCTGCCTGTTCTCATGGAAATCTCAGTTTATGTTGCAATTAGTGTTATCTTAATCTCAACTGATTGACAAATTTTTGAAATAATAACATTACCAAGGTTCCAGCTCAGATTGTAAACCACAAATATTCTACTTTTTGGAAAGCACTTGGATAGCTAGCCAGTATTTCAAATGTAGCTCTGGTGGACAGTTGCAGTTGGAGTATCTGAAGAACCTATTGAAAGAAGAAGTGTAATGTTGGTTATTGGATAACTCAGAGCAGGATGCAGGCAATTTATGGTAGAAGACCTAAACTCCAAACATGATTTCTTGTCTGTTGATTGGAAGGTAGAGCAGAAGAGAACTAAGATGGGCCTAAGAGTAATAGCAGTTGGGAGAAGCAACCCTTTTTTGGCCCTGAGTAATAGCAGTTGGGAGAAGCAACCCTTTCGGATAGTTGAACAAGTGTGGAGATGTTCATTCCAGCTTCCTTATGTCAGATCATTGGCAAGTAGAAGGCAGTTCTGTTTGGCTCTGGTTAGCACTGTTCTCTCTGTCTGGGGGCCTGTTGTTTCTGTCATTCTTCCTGGAAAGTAGAATCCTAAATATAGGCAGCTGGTTAAAACTGGAGCGTTGGTGACTTCTGAAAGTTATAACAAATGGAAGTCATTATCACCATTGCCCCCCTTTACCTTTGTGCTACTTGAGGCAGAAAATGATCCCACCCCCATCCCGGGGTTTGTTTTGGAGTCTTTCATCCAGAGAGAAAGGGATTAGCCTGTGGCTACAGTAGTGCTTTCAGGGCCTTTTGGCGTGCTGCAAATGTTTACTTATCCAGGTACAAATAGGTAAAAGCACATAGTTAAAGCTCCCAGCTGCAAGGTCATTTACCTTTTTAAAATTCAGCGTCATGTGCCGACTTCAGTCGAGGGCTTGCTGGTATGAGCCATTAACTGCCTGTTGTACGTAACCTCTCCTTGTCTTACACACAGCTGCGTGCGAGGCACTGATGCCCACAGCCAGCCCACCATGCATGCCTTGCGAGCAACAAAAGCAGTTTAACTTGTGATCGCTGATCATATGATCCACTTACAGGGTGCAAGCTCAGTCAAGTAGAACTGGTAAATCATTAAAAATGCACCTCGGCACTATGCCTGCTGAGGAAAACATAATGCTAACATCTCTTCCCCCAACCCTCCAACCAGCTAGCAGTATGGTGAAGGGGCTGGTACCAGCTGCATGTTGGAGAAGCCTCATGTCACTGTAGCCTAATATGGGCAGATTGTAGACTGCTTCCAAGCAGCATGGGAGAGGAAGACAGGAAGACAAAAATAATCTGAAATGGCTACCATCCTCTTCCCTTGCCTTTCATTTACTCATTCATTCAACCTGTGCTAAATACCTTCTGGCCTAGTACTGGAGCCTAAATTTACAAAAATTGGAGAAGAAAGGAATTGCTGAAAACTCAATCCACTGCCAAGTGCTCTGACACAGGCACCTGCCATGTAAACTTAGTGGTCTGGCAAGGCCAAAGAGGAGATGATGCTTGAGTTGAACCTTGAAGGACAAATGGAATTTCATCCAGGAGACATCTGGTAGAAAGAACAACTTGAATTGTGCTTTAAAGCTTTACTTCTTAGAATTTCTTCTTCCATGAAGCATACTTTTTTACTCAATTTCTTATGGGCCTTAAAATATTGTTCTGTGACTCTATAACAGGTCCAGAAAGTTCTCTCTTCTTCAACTCTTATTGCTTTCCAATTTTTTTCTGACATCAGGTTATCCAACCATGACATAAACCCTCTGGGAAAGTACCCCATCTCCATAGTATTCTTGATTTTCTTTATAGCTCCCAAAAAGTTGGGAGTGTATTGTTGGTTAGCAACCCTTCCTTTATTTCTAATCAATTAGTAAAATGCTAAAGCCAGATTGCCATTGAGCAGGCAATGGGACTTTTAATATTCCAGACAGATGTTCCTCCTACATACACAACAAGAACATCTGCTGTTGAAGGAGAGGGAAGAGCCTTCTATGAATGCATGTGCCATACATGTTTCATATATTAGGTGTATCTATGTGCTGTTCTGAGATATTTAGGCCTCTCAGTTTGCATGGCTGATTAAAACTTTAAAAATGGCCTGGATCTCAAGAGGCCCTGGAGAGTAGATTTAATAATGTATTCATTCCTATAGTTATGAAGCTAAGCTGTTTTAGTTCATCTAGGTACTCCATCTATTATCTTCCAAATAATCAAGTAATCATAGTGCTTAAATACCTTCTGTTTGTCTGAGAGGGTTTTTATCCAGATCCAGAACCCCTTTACTGCAGCTAAACATTGGGAAGAGGACCCATGTAGGATCTGTAGCCCCTACTGTTTTCTTACTTGGCAGGCTTGTACATGCCTGTTACAAAGTCTTTGAGCCAACACTTCCTTAGGTGGGAACCATTCCTGCAAATACAGTTGGTTCCTGAAGGGTAACTTCCCGATTTTTCTCAGAACCATTGTCTGGGGGTCAAAATTTGCTGAATTAGAGAGTTGGGAGAATTCCTCCAATCTCTCTGCAACTTGGTATCCTTATTCGACAAAACTGTTAAGAGCTGCCTTTTGGCTGCTTGTAGGGAATGAACGAGCTTATCTTTTAGAAGGACATCCATCCCCACAGTACAAATAAGTAGAGGCCTGGGACTCAAACTTTGTAGGAGTAAGAGTCAGATAAAATGGGTCAGTTTATTCAGCGTCCCTCTTTACATCTATATAAAGGAAATTATACTCCTCACCTCCCTCCACCACTCAACCTCCAGAGAAATGGGAGAAACTAAATACATTTGGAAACCAGGAGAGGAGTCCTAGCTTATTAGATATGAAATGCCCATTGTACAGCAGCAGTTATTTAATGACAGAATTGAGATAAATGAAATAAAGGAGTGTTTTAATTAGAAATCGATATTATTAGTCATATGATTATGAACATTTTTGATTGGTGATGTTTAAAATGTAAATGTTTATAATTAAATGTAGACTATGAGATCTGCGATCGTCACATATCATTGCATACAGCACCTCTAGAGGCAGAACCGTGTTTTATTTTGGAATCTAGAAAAGTCAAACAGCTCGTTGTGGGGGCACTCTGGGCTGATGGCTCAAAATTTACACTCTGGCTGTCATTACAGAAGAATAGGGAGAGAGCTCTTCAGTAGGAAGTCGTTTTAAAAAGTCTGGATATTATTATCATTGATCTTAGCGACAAAGCAGGCAGGAAAGCTGTGTTTGACCCTGGGCAAGTCATCAATTCCTCATTCCTCGGGAAGGCACTTTGCTTCTTTAAGTCTCCATCTTCTCATCTGTGTAATAGGGATGTTAATACCTTTCCAGCATGCTTCAAGAGATTGTGAAAATTAAATGTTGTGCCAGGTTTTCTCCCTTTTATCTGGAACACACAAAATACCTCCCATCCTTTGATCACTAGGCTGTTTTGTTTTGTTCTGTTTGTTTTGTTTTGTTTGACTCCTTTGTGGAGCATTTGTTTCAAATCCTCCTGTTATTGCAGTTGTTGACTTATCTTATTCCCTCCTGCTAGACTGTAAACTGCTTTACACCACAGCCCTGTTTACTCCTTTCAGTATGGGGCAAGGGTCTGGTGCTCCAGTCAGGCTCACTTGGGAATATCAAATCAGAGTGGAATTCCTGATGCTCAATTTTACTGTGGATATATCTATCTACCCCACAGAGTTGTTCTGGTATCTAAATAAAATGGCCCACATGAACATACCAAGTACATACTGGATGCTCAGAGGCTCAGGAAATATTGGCTTCTTTTCTGCCATCCTTTGCACATAGTGGTAACTTAATACATATTTCTGGACCAAATTCATTTTGAAGATGAGGAGAAAATTTATGGGTTTTTTTTTCCTTGTTAAGATGCTCAGGAGAAAGATAACCCTGTAGTAAGAGTTGTATTGAAACAAAAAAAAATTACAGTTTTAAATGTGGATATGAGATATTACCAAGGTTTGCAGAAAACATAATACAAATTTTATTAAGTTACCATTATCTTTGTCAGTCAAATTGGTGAATTTTCCAATTGGTATCTTCTGCAATTACAAACAAGGAAATAACTCATGCTGTTATGTGAAACAGCTTATAAATTTCTACATACATGTGAGAGGAATCACTTGAAATCCAAAGCTGCCAAGAGGAATAATTAGGAGCCACAGGACAGATCTCGGTAATGTGACAGCAGCTTCTAAAACATCCCACAGGACAGAGAAGCACATGCTGGCTTGACCTATATCTTTAATAATACAGACCATTGCCCTTGGATTGAATCTAAAGGGTAGGACCAAGTGCTTGCTTCATCATGTTTTAGGAAAAAATTGCCAAAGTATATTTATGAATTCTCCACACAATGGCCTCTTGCTTTGATTATGAACGGACAGAGCTTTCTAAGTAGCAACTCAGCATGCAAAATTAAAAGCAAAGAAAGCCCAAAACAAAACCACCACAGAATATAATTTCTTATATTCTGTCATGCTTGGCAAAAAGTATTATGTAAGACCCAACCTAGACAAATGGCTATGTTAACAGTAGAAATAACCTTTTGTTTAATTAGAAAATAGTAGCTATACAGGACCATAAAAATGGTTACTGAGGTCCTCCACCACTGTTTAATAAATATGATCACACTAGAGATAATGGTAAGTGTTATTTATTTGTGCAATATCACAGACTTGGTAATTGTTCATGGTGTTGATAGTTATCCTATGTGGAGATCGTCATAGTTTCAGAATTTGTTTCCTTTGATCCAAGAAGATAGCAAGTTGTTTATTTAAAATGCCCCTGGCTTCCCTTGGTCAGAGTAATCCTTCTCCATATTTTTAACCCCTCTATTACAAGGGCAAAATTACCTTGGCAGTGCTCAGTGGATTATTTTGAACCAGGTTTGTTTTTCTTTTTCAATTTCCAGAGCACCCTCAGGACCTCATGGAACGTACTTCTCAGCAATGCCATTTCATGTTCAATTCATATTCCCAGCATAACTAACTTTAGTAGCCTTGACGGAGGGAAATATGGGACAGTTTCCCACCTGAGGGTGTGTTCATGGGAAGAGGAAAAGCTCTCTATTGCTCTCTCTCAAGAACCAGCATATGGAATGACCATCAGACCAAATTTCACAGCCTGTTTTCAGTATCTTCCCCCTGGGGGTGGGGAGGAGGAAAGGCTGAAGGTGTTGGCTAGATTTCAGGGTCAGTTCCATTTTGTGTTTTACTACAGAAACTCTGGTTGTGAGACTATATGTGTATTTGGGGTCATCTGGCTAGATTTATTTCATTGCACATGGCACGTTATACTTGTTTTTGGGGGAGAGTTTATGTTTTCTTTCGTGTTGTGTTTGCTGAAGTGGATGCTCCATTTCCTGCCTTTTAGAAAAAAAAGTTTGTGGTTTGTGATGTTGGGTGATTTATTACTATGACGACTTAAGGATTTCTCACTCTTGACTTTGTTGAATGTGAGATATTTTCTCAGACCCCTGAGCTAGCGTTTGGCTCTTCTCATAACAGAGAAATTCACAGCAATGACTTATGGCTTAAATTTATATAGAAGTATTTTGTGTGATCACCTATTTCTATGAGTCCTAAATAACCCTTTCTAGAAGGTTTCCACATACTACCTTTATAAAAATATAGACAAGTGTGTCAAAAGAAAAACACCACACAACAAAACCCCCTTTCTTCACACAATTCATGTTAAGCTTCAAAATCCCTGAAAATCCCCAATCTCCTTTTGCAGTCTGGTTCCCACTCTCTAACTTTCCTCATCTCCCCCCTAAAAGAAAGAAAAAAGCATTTCTTCCCGGGACTGATAAGTTGTAGGCCGATGCTTAGCAACAGCATTCCTGTGCTTTAAGTAGCTGCAAGCCCCTCGCTGAACTCTTTGATGTGACTGTCAGGGCAGATTTATTTTGTTTTAGCACATTGTCTACTTGTCCAGATGTATCAGGAGATAAAAAGGAGTCATGTTTACACTCCTCCTTTTTTTTTTTTTTTTTGAGATGTAATTAAATCGTGTTTTTGATGAGTCTTGGGGAACTCCAGTTGAAAAGGAATTGGCTGAAGTAAAGGGGAAAAGGAAAACTCACTTGGCAGAATGAGCACCTGACTTGGTCAGGAAATAAAACTGAAGGACCAGTTGGCTTGGTGCTGTGAAGCTCAAGGTTTTGTTCTGATTCTTTGCCCCAATTCCAATTTTTTGGAATTTCAACCCAGAGGAAGGGAAGTGTTCCTCCACACTCACTTCCCCTGGCCCTGTTGATCAAATCTTGCATTTGTAGTGGTCTCTTCCCTCTTTCTTGTTGTTCACAGACACACACAGAGGGCCTTAAAAATCTCATTCCGTTCCCTTCTTTCCTTCCTCCCTCCATGCCTTCCTTCCTTCTCTCCTCTCCCCTTCCTTCCTTCCTTCCTCCTTTCTTTTTCTTCCTTTATCTTACCTTCCCCTTCCTGCCTTTCTGCCTTTCTTCTCTCTCCCTGTCTCTGTCTCTCTCAATATACCTATGTATCTCTCTACCATTTACTGGGTAGTAAGTCTGTGGTAGATGATTGTCAATCTATATCGAATAAAATTGAACTATGGAGATCTTGAATAAATAAGTCTCCCTAGAGCTGGGTAAATTGAGTTCCCTCAGAGTGGGATTACCATTCCTTTTTCTTTTTTGTTATCAGGGTTTTTTTTTAATGCTCACATTTAGTTAGGTCATTCCAAGTTCTATTAATGACCTGCAGCGAACAGTGACAAGCAGGAATCCAGCATTTAGTACTGCTGAGGACCTGCCAGGCAGTGACTTTAATCTGCAGCTCAGGAAGCCATTCCATTTGCATCCTAAATAGGTTACACTGCAGCACCCCCTTCTGCCCACTGAGCCCTGTGACAAGAGGGCCGCACTACAACTCAGTTTTCTCTCTTGATGACAGCCCTTGAGGACCTGTGGGCAGCTTCTCTTGCCTACCCAGCCCTAATCTTTGGGATCTGGGGAAGCAGGACAGTGATAAGGGCTGCTCACCTGCATTCCTAGGGTCAAGCCTATGGCTTTATTTGGATTAAACTTTTTATTACTCTTTCATCAGGGGATGGAGATAGATGGGTATAACAAAAGGAAAGCTGAGCAAAGCTGCTGCTACATCAAATCACTCCACCAGCTGGCTTGCCAGACCCCAAATTCCAGACTGAAGACACTTGAATGCATTTTGAAAACAGTGGGCTCAGGTTTTGTGTTTTCCATTTGTAGACTCCATTTGTGAAGGAGGTTTTCCTTTGTTTGTGTTAAACTGGCTTTGGATGACTCCTTTTGGCCTAAGTATAACTTAAGTCTTTTCAGAACCAGGCTGTGCTTGAAATGAGCATTCAGGAGGAAATGAGGCATAGAAGTCTATATGCGGCACCTTATCTGCACTTAGGAACTCTGTATGTGAGGAGAAGGTCACCTTAGAGGGCAGTGTGGAAGGCGACTTAGTCTGGGAAGATGTGTGCTTATTGTTCTTGGAGGCTGGGAATGTGGTGTGTTCAATGTTTTAAATTCCTTTGTTTTACCAGTTAACACGTATTCATTGAGAAGGTACTATAGTCCAGGAAGGTGTGAAACACTGCCCTCAAAGTGTGAATGTCACTAAAATATACTAATAAGATATAATTACAAACTATGCTATGTCCCAAAAAAGAAATATGGGGTCCTTGGAAGTATGTGTAAAAGTGACGTCAGGGAAATCTTCCTGAGGAAGTAATGCATGAGCTGATACTTGAAAGGTAAGAGGTTAACTAGGCAATAGTGTTGCAGGGAAGAGGTTAGGAAGAAAGACTAGGCTGTGCAGACATCTTGGGCAGGACAGGGCCTGGCATGCTGAAGGAGCAGGAAGAGGGCCAGGGGCTGGCTCACAGGGGTGAGCGGATGAAGGTGAGGGGGACTGGGGAAGCAGGCAGGGACCAGGGCAGAGGGCCTTCTAAGCAACATTCGGTGCTTTCTGCTTATCCCAAGAACAAGGTAAATCATAGCATGGTTTTGAAGCAGAGGCAAGGCATGATCAATTCTGTTTTTAAAAGATGGTCTAAGAGTGGTTACTTTGGATAAGACATTTTAGGACTTTCCGGGAATTGAATCTTCTCTAAAACAAGTTCACTCAGTCTATTGAAATCTATGGTAGTTCTCTGGTAAAGGTGAGGATGGGAGGAAGGGGAGCTGTTTTTAGAACATGTAGTGGAGTCTGCTTCATACTGGCCGAACCAGAGGCTCAAATTCCTGAGTGAATCTTTTAAGAGTCCTTTTGCTCTTGGCCCTTCGTAACCATCCAGATGGCATGTCTTGTGTTTCTACCACAGTGCCGTTAACCTTTCTGTGAACTGCTTATGAATGTGCAGTTGCAGGACAAACCCAGGAGCTGGGGAAGGCAGACTTGGGTTTCTGTGGCTGTCTTATCTTTCAGAACGTAGGAATCATGAATGGAGAAAAGGAAAAGGAGGTCTCCTAGAACATGTGGGTGTTACTGTCTTACAACTGGTACAGCATATAGTTGCTGTAGCAGAATCAAGTCTAGAAAAATGGTAGAAAATTGTTTAATGAATTTCTCATTTGAGAAATAACTCTGAAATATTGTTCCCTTTTTAATTTACATTTATTTTTCCTTTTATGTATTCTTTTCCTCCTTGCTTTTATTCTTATTTATTTATTTTTGGCATTTGGACTATCCTAATTATACTATACCCAGAATGGGATTTACCACTGGGGTAGTTCATTTATTCATACTTTGTCCATGACTGAATCCTGCTATACACACAATGTGTTTGAAGAGTTGAAGACAAAGATTTTAAAGGCTCATGATAATATTTCCTTATGAAAGAAAGCTGTGAGTCAATTTTGCATTTTCCTTTGGCTACGGGGATAATAAGGCTGCTGGAATTATTAGAAATATTACATAGGACATAAGACTTACTGATTATGATACTTGGTGAGTCATTTTTCAGTACTATTTCACATGTTTGGATCTGGAATCTGTCAAGGAAATAGCTTTACACATATATATTTAGATAAATGAAACTTTTAATGTCAACAATTATTGATGATGTGAAATAAAGGGAAAAAGGCCTTTTACATGAATAGCTCTGTGAATGATTATCAATTAATTTTGGAAAAATATAAAGGTATAAAGATATTTTTTGTCAAATGACCATTAAACTATCTTCTACCATTTTTCTCAACCCCATTCTGTTTTATCAACTGCACTTTATAATATAAAATTACTGGTATTATCAAAATTAATATTATAATATAGAGGTAACATGTTTGAATCTAGAGAGTATTGAGACTGTTGGATGTCCAGAATATGCAGGCATCTGTTTTCTGCTACTTGGGAGAAGATAGGACAAAAGAAAGTCCTTTTCTAGAAAGGTTTTCAAACTGGGGATTACTATTAACTTTACAAAGAAAGACTGTATTGGAACTTGAAATATTTTATATTCTTATCCCTTCCTCTACAGCCAACATCCATATGTTCTTTGCATGCACCCATTCTGCAACCGTTTCAAGAAGTCTGCATCTAATTTCCATGGTTGTTCTTCAGATTGTTCTTTAGCTATCCTGATGTAGACACTCAGAACACATGGGCTTTAGCCTAGAAGAGTTTTAGTAGCCTAGCACTCGAATATATCCAGTCTCAGTTGCCATAGTGGGCGTTGTTGAGTTGCTCACCAGAGAGTCCCACATGGCTTTTTTCGGGTCTCTAGGGGGATACAAAGCTCAAATATAGTAGCCAGTTCTAAGTATGCCAGGGTCCTGGTTTTACATGTGATGCTCCTCTTCAGGAAATCACCTGAGCTGCCCAGAACACCATGTCCTCATCTACTAAGATAGCAATAAGCCTAGATTCAGGGCAAGCATCCTTGAGATCTCTTTTAGAAGGAGGTAAAAAGAGGGCTGATGAGAGAGTGACAGGAAATGCCTTTGGAAAATGAGAGGCATATATTAGAATATATTTTCCCAGACATTTGAGGTTTACATAGATTAGGATCAAAATTTTTTGGGATGAGATTCTCATAGCTCTTTCCTGTGCTGCTCTTTTATACTGGTCATATGTTCTCTTGGGGTGTTATCTGTTCTACATGTGGACAGAATGAGAATGATGCCTCATCCTGGTGGCCAGTGCCTGTGGCTGCTAGATACATGCTAATTAGTAATTAAATATCATATAATTTCTGACTTATGTAGGAACTATTAAACTGATTTTAAGTTTTCCCTATTGACATTCATGTGTGTGAGAGGGCAGAATGGGAGGATGGGGTGTCATCACCCCAAATATCTTCTATGATGTCTGGTGGTTCAGTTCTCAATGCATGCTTTTGGTCTCCTTTTTCCATGTTGCACTGTGACCCCAGCAACTGTCCTTGGCCCTTGTCCTATGCTGCTCCCATCAAATTGCTATCATTGCTTTAAATCTTCTGGGGGAGACCTGCACTTGTTAAAAAAAATTATATGTTAAAACTGTTTGGAACCAACTTGAGGGCCTGAAGAGTTTAAAACATATGATATCTGGAAGGCCTTGAGGGGAAGATTTTCTGGATGTGGTGGCCTTTTGTTAATGTTGGTGATGAGTCAGGATTGGGCTATTGAATAGCTGGCTCAGTTTTGTCCGAAGATGGTGATGAGATGTTTTGAATACCTCTGGCACGCAGGGAGGAGCTGCAAAAGGCTTACATAGGAAGTCATATACTTTGGAAGAGGAATTTGCTCTGTTGGCTTTTTTGGTATCCATTATACTGTATTCTAGACCAGATTTATCCCTGGGGAGCCACCATCCCACTGCCTTTAATCTATGGTGCTCTCACAGGACGAGGTGCCGTCTCAGCATTGGGAAGGGGGACAAGATCAGGCTCAGTCGGACACCATGTACTTTCTCCTGAGCACAGAGGATGGGTCTATAACCCAAACAGGCCATGGATTCCCTGATTTTACTTGGGACTTTCAGGAAGTAGAAGTTCTTTCTGCTGTTTAAAAAATATGCTAAGCTACAGATCTGGAGCACCTGGGAAGTTCCACCTGGGGGCACTGAAGCTGGCAGAAAGGAATACAAAGCTAAAAGCCAGAAGTCCTGATAACTTTGAGAACCGGGATCCAACCATACATGAAACTCTGTATCCTTGGAACCATTAGAGCCCCTGCTCAACCTTTATTTTCCAAAATCACTTTAAATTGGAATTTATAGCTTACATACAAAAAGGTAATCTTTTCTTTCTAACTGTTCAACAAGGGAGATTCTACAACCTACCCTGGAAACGTGTGGTCAGTTGCTCCAATAGAATCATATCTGTCAAGACTTCTTAGTTATGTATGGCTTTAATTTCATTTTCTGGCAGTATTTCTATAGGATGAGTAGCAAAATAGCATCACTTCCCCCCAAAAGAAAACTGCTAATAAAACAAAATCCAGAGACAAAAATCTGATTAACCTTTCCTTTATAAAGACATCTTCATATATTTACATATTGATTTTCAGTTGTCTCTTAAGCCTTCATATTAAATATTTTCTTTATTATTTCACTTCAAAATTATTTACTTCTTAATATGTATGACAAGTATAAATACTACTGAGCCATGACTTAATATGAGAACTTGTTATTCAGCCATCTCAAAGAGCCTGTTTTGAAGATTTTATTGTGAGCCAGTCCTGGCATCAGGTCCCAAAACACGTTGATGGATGGTGAGGGACCCGGCAAATGAGTTGCCTGGCAGCTGTTCACTGGCCCTCAGGAAAGACCCTGCTGCAGCTCTCACTGAGACCGCTTTAATAGACAGGCACCGGTAACTATGTCACTAAGTGGCTGGAGAAGATTCCAGTAAAATTGGCTAACGTAAACACAGGTCTTTCACTGTGAAGTCACTTCTGCTCCACTTCAGAGAGACTGGAGTTGCTTCTTTCTCACCTCCCTCCCTTGGGTGTCCACCGCTCCGCCCCCTGCCCCTCGCCCCCTAGAACGGGCTGGAGCAAGCGAGCACCCACATTGTCCACCCTCATACCCTTTCCCCACAACCACGTCTGAAACTGTGCATGACATTGCCCCAATTAAGACATAAGAAAAACTATATAATTTCTCATTCATTTGGCCTGTGAATGTGTGTTGGGAGTTGGGAAAACAAGTGTGTGGCTTTTCTACCCATCCTGGGCACTGCAGTCAAACAAATCAATTCTGCCTTCAGAGAGGCATCCATTGCCTTGTGATTATGTTTGTGTAAAGTCTCGGAGTCTTTGATCAAAGAATGGCATTTCAGACCAGGCCCTAATCCTCACTGCCTCAAGGTGTTTAAATGAGTTAAAAAAAAAAGTTGATAACAGCTGGGACTTAAATTTGCCTTTGCCAAGCTTTTGTTTCGAAAGGGCTTCTATTATCTGCGGCTCCCCTTTTCGAAGCAAAGATGGATCATTGGGTAAACCAAAAAGGGAAAGAGGATATGGGAGGAAATGGGCGGAGACTCTGAATTAATCTTCTGAGGAAGAATGTTTGATCAGCAGGGAGGGGAGGATGGAAACCTCTGATGCTGACAGCAGGCACCTTTCTGACCAGGGTGTGATTGGCACCTTTGAAGCTTCAGTCGGGAGCCAGTGTCCAGTGGGTCGGGGCTTCCTCTGTCTGTGGGTGGTGGTGTTAATAATGTGGCAACTGGAAGGATTAATTGCAGACAAGCAGCAGGATTACGAGGAGGGCTCCTCAGCTCTAAAAGGAACAGTTCGAGGAAAGCCTCTGATCTGTCAGCCTTAGAGGAAATTAGTAGGGGCAGACTTGAGGAGACTTAAAAAAAGGCATTTAGGATATTAAAGCGAAATGTGAAGAGGATATTGAAATGGGGCAGTAGGAGAAGAAGCGCTGATCTTGAAAGGTAGCGTCCCCCTCTTCCTACTAGGAATTTCCGTGATTTGTCCAAATCTCACAGACGCCTTCTTTTTATGGTTCAGCAGTGAGATTTTACTTGCATTGCAACAGGTTAGGTAAGGGTTACACTGTGTTCGAGGTTGCACCCAAGTTCCTGTGCGAAACTTGTTTGCTCTCTACCACCTGGCAAACCCAGAATCTCCTGAAGCTAAGGCTCCCAGTATAATTTTAAAACAAGTCAAAGCATTACTGACACCCTATCTGCATTAGCTATCTATTGTATATTTTACTTCTTACCCTTCTGGTTCAAGTCGGGATGTTGCCCATAAATCCTGTGTTACCATTAAAGAGGCCATTCATCACGCTTCCTAATGTGATTAATCAAGATACACCACAGTACCCTTAAAATGAGATCATTTTGATAAATCATGTATGACATGAAAAGACTTTATTCCTTTTAAGTGCAATTTAGACTGTAATTTTTTTCCTCATTTATGATTCATGGGAGAAACATGGATAAAATTCCCTTGCACAGTTACACCTTATCTACAGCAATAACTCAAAACTGCTTTTAGATGAAAATTCAGAGGCTTATTCACCAAAGCTGAATGCCAGCTCATTATTTTCTGGCATTCAGTAGTCCAAAAATAATGTCTGCACATTAAGCGGCATTCTCAAAAAGTTGGAATTGGCCCGGCACCAGGCACATCAATTACACTATATCATCCTTAATAAGGAAGAAATATCAGATGTCCTTTTGGAGTTTTTTGGAATCAGTAATGCTCAGCCTTCACCTTCCCAGTTTAGAATTATTTGGAAACAAAAATGCTAGGAACAAAAAGTGTGGGGATCTCAGCAGCTGTGCATGACTCTTTCTTCCTGTTGTGTGCGGCTCGGGGAAGGCTCCTTTTCCCCTCCCATGTGGCCCATGGTTTCTTTTTCCTGCCCTTTAGCTGGTTTCGCAGATGAAACTACTACTTTGTGAGGCTGAGTTGTGTTTGTGAGTTGCCGGACCTGTGATGCGGGCTTTCCTCTCACAGCTGTCACAATAATTTGGGATGTGATATTCATAACCTGCAATAGAAAAATAATTTGAAAATGTGCCTTCTGGTGAGATCCATCAAGTTTAAGGTCACATTTTTGGTTAAAAGGCAGACACTGATGCTATTCATTAAACTGAAAAATGGCTTGTTTTCCACCAATACTGAAATAAACTTTGGATGAATGCAGTCATGCTGGCATGCACTTACATAGAAGGCAAAAGGAAACAGATATATTTAATTTGGACATGTAGCATCAACAGGGTTTTAGGTTTTTCTTGAGACAGGGAATCAGGAAGATTGGCTGAAACAAATGGGGACATCCAGAAGTTCATTTGTTTCTTTCAGAGAGTAAAAGCATTTAAAGGAGGATTTGGTGTCTAAGATTTAGGCACACGTGTTTTTCCAACCACTGTCACCTATAAAGAAGGACTTGATCAGTGTGTAATTTATTTCATGGCTGTTCTTAGCGATTCATTTTGGGGAGTGGATCAAAACCCTGTATTTGTGTTAGGTAACCCAAAAGTGCAAATTTCTATCCATAGCCACACAAAGCAGCAAAACCCAAGTTTACATGCAACATCATATTCATGCTTCTATTCTCAATGCCTTACTCAGATAGGACTGACATCAAAGATTCTTTGCGTATCATTCACATTTAAATGAAATTCCCTGTGCCTTTTTTTGCTAATATAAAGAGTAAATTCAGAAGGTAAGGCCATTAAGTCTGTACTGTGATTTGTAGGTTTCCATTTCACATTTATGGCTTTTAGTTTTGCTAAGAAAGATCTGTAAATTTTAAAAATATGCATGTATCTTATTTAAAAAGTTTCCTAGCTCTAGCAATACTCAGCAAAACTCCAAAGAATGCAAGTTTAGAACATAAATGTTTTAAGGCCCTATGAAATTGTCAGTGAGTATTTTTCCCTTTAATACTATGTTCATTTCATTCCAATTTAGTACCACGATTATATTTTCCAAAGCACCTTTTCATACAATGCACAATTATTTCATATGGGGTTGGGTAGGTCACCTCATTAAGCCTGCAAAGATCAGGCCTCTTGTGATCCCCACAAATATCTTTGCATTTATTCCTAATTAAAATGGCCCTCCTAAACTCAAGTTTATCAATACAAATAACAAGCTAAGCAAAATAACCACAGTTGGAAAGTTAGTGGGGCAAGGTGACCTGGCCCCCAAATCTCAACTAAAGCCAACTGTGTTGTGTCCGCAGTAGTGCTCTGCCACCTGTTGGCTTTGCTTGTGCATAACAGAGTATTGCTGTCCCTCTCAGCAGTGCAGCAGCCCTCACTGACCCATGTCCTAGTTCATCACCCCGAGAGAAAAGAAGGGGACATTTGAGAATTTCAGGCTTCCTGATTTCCACCATCATTTCTTTGGCCACATGTTTCTTCTGCTAATGCTAAAAATTTATGGCTAAGCACATTAAGGGCAGCACAAGTTCTTTTCTTCTTCTGGATTATTTCATAGTTTCCTGTCATAAGGAAATCCAAGAAGATGTGTCCTCAGTGGATTGTGTGTGACAGTGTCTGCTTCTATCTCAGGAATCTGAGGCATGATGGATAAACTGTCAGTATTGAAGGATGATGTTTTCTCCATATTTCCATTATGAACCAGGCTGTCATCTCCTAATAAATTTCTGGCATTGGTATCAATTTATTTTGCACAAGCAGAGGGTCTGATGTATTTGGGAAAGGCTCTGACAGCAGATCTGGCCCAGCTTGACAGAGCTGGCTCCACCTCATTTTGGAAAACTACTTTGGTTCCAAGGACAGAACTTGACCTGTAGCCCTTGAGAATAAAAAACTCTGTGAGAGGAAGAGAGGCACATGAGGCAAGTTCCTTCTTTGAAGCCAAAATAAATCAAGCCTACAGGACTACCATGACATAATATTATTCCTAAGTCAACCTCATAAACCCAGATGAGAAATGCCTCATGAAGCTATGTACTAAAAACAGTTAGAGCATCACAATAGTGCCATGAAGCTACAGATGCATTCCTAGTAGCAAAGATCTCTCTACTTTTGCCCTCAGAAGGGATCTGTAGTGCTTTTCTGCTTGACAAGTGAGGAGTCCACATAATAAACTTTTAATTACAAATGATGTGCATGTCCCTGACATAGCTACTATGATGGGTAAGAGAAGGCACCAAATATTGAAACATAGCTTTACCAGTCAAGAAACTGAAATCTAGCTGAAGAGGTAAGATGTTACATAAAATTAGAGTGAAGTAGAAGTTTATCATAGTTAATATATCATGACCAACACGAAGACCTTTGTCTCTTACCTTATTTAACCTTCACCTATTTTGAGACAGTAGAGTATCAGACTGGTTAAGACAGTGGCCACTGGAGGCAAACTGTGCCTGGATTTATGTTGCACCTCTGCCCTGTACTTGTAACCCTGAAACTTACATGCCACTTTGGTCAAGTTATTTAATTTCTCTGGGCCTTAGTTTTCCTCATCTGTAAAACAGGAATAGAGATCATAACTGCCTTGTGAAACTGTTGTGAAGATTAAATAAATTAATATGTAGAAAGTTTTAGTATTGTCCAAGACATCAAGTAAACAGAAATATATTTAAGCTATTTTTAACTCTTATCATCATTCTCATGACTATTACTGTTATTATTTAATGGTGGAGGAAAGTATAGCTTAAGGAGTTCAAGTAAATTGCCCAAGGCCATACAGTCAGATGGAGCATGGCTCTAAATCTTGGTCAGTAAGTTTTCATAGCACAGTAAAGAGAAGCAGAGGATATCTAAATTGTAAATAAGTCAAGGATATAATCCCTAAAACTTAATTAGCTTTTTTCTTATTATTCTTTCCATTCCTGGACCATAAAATAGCCTTTTTTCTCCATAGCCCTAAACATGCTTAATAAAAGTTATATATAATGGCATGTTGCTAAATGTTCGATGACCAGCTCTCTGGAAAAAAAGCTTATGTGCACATAAGCTTATTAAATTTTTACTTATAGAGAATGAGTAACACACAATTTACAAATAAAATTTACATATATAATGCTTTTTGCGATACATTCCACTCAGCCAAACTCACGTATCCATAGCCAGTCTAAAGTTGTGATTGATGAACTAGAGTTCCGACACGAATATCAACTATTTCTCTTCCTTGCCGAGTATGTCAGAACCTCACTCTTTTGTCAATAACATAAGCAACTTCTTTACTGAATCAGATAATTTTTAAAAATTTTAATATTGGAAAAATCTCTCATTGTTTGTGCTATTCATATGGTAATAACTGAAGACACAACATACATGTACCTTTAACTTTAATCTGCTTCATTAACTTTTTCCCATCACTTTCTTAAGTTTAGGAAGTCAATAAAATAATAAATCAGTCCCCAAAGTGTAGCATTCGCCAATTTCTGCTGTAAAGATTCCCACCATGGCCGATGCCAGGCTACCGAAGTGACATTGCTCCGGAGTCCGAGGAGATGGGAAACGGCACAGCGGTGTATAGTGTTTTCACTCTGTGGGTACAACAGACAAATGACTTCAAGAGCATAAAAATAAAATTTTGTCAAATAATTAGGGAGTGATGAGTTTTATTACCTTCAATTTTAATATAATTTATCTAATTGTATGTATATGTAATTTAATTTTAACTAATAGCTGTGTTTAATAACTAGCTCAGCTGGTGCGGGTAGACTCCAGACAACACTGGTTATGTCAGCCTCAAAGGGCCAAAGACATACATCATATTGTTAACAAAACTCTTTCAGTCTTTGCTTATAACTTTAAACTATTACAAATTTTATATTGTTAAAATTAAGGCATATATGCCATTTTAATATTTACTACATTCACTTAAATATGTGATAAAAATATTTGCATATTTTTCATATTATAATTTCATTTAGTTGCAATAAGAAATTATTATTATTTCTATAATGCATAATGTTTAGATTGTTCTTATGTTTTCTTATTAAGTAAGTATCTGATAAAAATATTTTTGAAAGCTACTGCTCCAGATGATTTTTAAGGTCTTTTAAAACTTACATTTAGTGATTTGATTATTTATGTAAAGGTCCACAAAATAGCCCTTCCTTCATTTTTTCTATTGCTGATTCTTTTCTTCCCTACCTGCCTTCCTGCCTCCCTTCCATAAATATTTCTGAACTACAACTCAGGTTCTGATGACATTTCGGGTACTGGCAGAATGGGACCTTGTTTAGATCAGATAGCAACGATGGGAAGCTCCAGGCTATTGCCTACAAAGGGCTCCCTCATTCCAGAGAAACCTTCAGCACAACCCTTCCCTGCACCCTACCTCTTCTCTGACTGATTTCTGGACTTCTGGTCCGAATTTCCCTTCAATTCCCTAACTCAGCTGAATGCTCAGCAATTGCCCAAACTTTGCCCTTTGTCCCTTTGGGTTCTGTCTTGGTTCCTTGGTTACTGACTCACCCTCAGCCTACCTTACCTTTTTAATATTTTTTCTTCTAATTTTTTGCCTTCTTGCTCTGAAGACATAGCCATCCCTGCCCCCACCTTGCCTCTCATTCCCAATATGGTACATCTGTGGTGAAGGCTTTCTGTCTTGCTTCATGAGGAAAGGCATGGTGCTGTGACCTGTGAGCAGATCAGAGGACTCCACATTCAGACTGGTTCTTTGGCCTCTAACTTAATTCTTCAGAGTCGGTGAGCCTTTGCCTCTGATTCTGACAACTTGGTTCACACGTTTTTCTTGAATTGTGATCATGGTCTATTTTTTTGTCTTTGACGCTAAAATGTTTTATTTGTTCAAGCATTATGCATTGACTTCTTTCTGTATTTCTAGAAACATGTTGGATGTGAGGGTTAATAGTATCGTTAGTCTTGTATATATAGTTATATATATACAAGTATATATAATTAATCTTGAAAGCTCTGTGTTGCTTAAATAAGAAACAAGCAAGGACATAATTACTGTTTCATGTGTTCAGGTGCCATAATATGGGCCAGGGACAAAGGCCTGTGACAATGCAGAGTTTGGGGGTCATATTATGATTTGGTGTCTCTTACAACCAGTATTAATCATGGTTATAATTTTTCTGATGAGTTGAGAATATGACTTATTTTACTTTACTTGGTATCCCAGCACAGGGCTTGGCATATAGTAGGTGGTTATTAAATAGTTGATAACAAAATGAGTGATGCTTTTCCTTATGAGAGAAAATAAATGTTTTTAGAAGAGTCAGCTTTATACCACAGTTTCGGGGAATGAGTTGTGATGAAAAGTGAAGATTGCTTTTACTTGAAAGAGGCTGACAAATTTCCCAGGCCCAGGATCACTTTATGTGGCGTATGATTTAAGGGTGAGTGAGCATGCCAAAGCACTCTACTTGAGCTGAGTGATGGGGAATGAGTTGTGGAGCTGTGGTCTTAGATGGTATTCTGTGAGAAATAGTAGGAGATTTATGACTATTAAACAACTTTGTAGCTACCCCTTCTTGTTTTGCAGCTTGCCAAATCTCTTCTCCTGTGGTCTGTATTATGCTTGTTTAGGGCATCCGTGATGTTCAGAAATATCCACTGGAATGCAGGTTTCCATGGATCCCACCCAGTGGGAAGGGGCTTGAATTTTACACATCCATCTGAAGACATTTGTTTTCTGTAACCACTGAGTGAAAGTCTCACTTTGCAGGTCTCCTCTAGAGTGTACTGCACTTTCATTGAATTTTTCCAGTGAGGTTGCCAAAATTCTACCTTCCTTCCTGCATTATGGAATTTGCAGAGTGCAGTATATTAGTGACTATTAGCATTATTGATGTGAGTTTAAAAAATCATTAGCAACTCTGAAATTGTGAATGGAAGAAAAGTACAGAAACTTTCTTTACAGAAGACTTTTGACAAATCTTAAACAGAAGGACTTGCCAGGCTGGAATGAGAATTTCAAGCCTTGACGTGAAGGTGATACAAAATACACTATTATTTATTAGCTCTTTCCATTCAATTGTCACACCCAATAGTTTTAGAAGAAATAGATATTCCATCACAAAAAAAAAAAAAAACCCACAAAAAGCAACAACCAGACATGACCCTAATCCATGTTGTGGAAGTATTAGAAAATTGTTGGGGGAAATCTCCTTTAATTATGGGTTCATATCAATATAGGACTGTATGGATCAGAGAAGAGTCCTTGTTTTTATTTTTTTTTTCAATTTTTGTGTTTAATTTTGAGAAATTCTAAAAATATAGAAAAGTTTTAAAGTGTTTGTAACAAATAAAAAAACCTTATATAGAAGATAGAAGTCCCTCCCCACCCTTTCATTAGCTCTAATCCTGTTATTCTGTCCACTGGCAGACTCAACCATTTTCATACATTTAATGTATAACTTTTATAATTTTTAGAAGTTTACTATACATATGAGATTACAGAACTACGTACTTACATAAATAATATTATACTACATTTATCACTTTGGAACTTGCATTTTCACTTCGTATTAAATTTTCAGATCTCAAATTGAAATAAGTAAATCAATTTTATTGCTCTTAAATACTAAATATTATTCCATCATATGTATATACAACACTTTATTTATTTTTCATCATTGATAGATATTTCCATTATTTCCAATTTTTTCTAAGTAATGCTGAAGTAAACATTGTTTTATGTCCTGCCTTTCAGACCTGAGTGAAATTTTCCATAGTGTATATATTTTAGATGGAATTGGTATACCAATTTTCAATTTTATACATATTACTAAATTACTCTCCAAAGTATTTGAACAAATGTCTGTTTTCACAGGCAAGGAATGAAAGGATAGGAGTTTTGTTTCCTCTCATTTTCTATAGCACTTGTGAGATTTAAAATTTTGCCACTGAGATAGGTGAAAAAAATTGTTGTTTTAATTTTCATTGCCTTTTAGTCCTAGTAAATTTGACCCTCTTCTCTTTTGTCTATCCACCATTCAGGTTTTCTCTTCTTTGACTTGCCTGCCATTTCCTTTGTCCATATTTCTGCTTTAACTTACTGAGGAGCATATGTATTTTGGAAACTAATATTTTATTTAGGCATTATAAATATCTTCTACCAGGAGTGATTTAAAAAGTAAAATGTGAAAGTATAATTCTTGCCATAGGTAATTTGGAAGTTTGGCAAGTACTCAAAGACTTGAGAGTATTTGTAGTTCTGAAAATTCAGATTTACCCCAATTTCTCTGTTTTCATTTTAGGCATATCTTATTAATCCAGGTTTAAAAAAATACTATTTAAATAGCTCCACCTGTGTTTCTGTTATCTCGTAACTGTTACACTCTGTGTATGTTGCTTCCATTTCAAGGGAAGTTCTTTATTCTCAGGTAGGTAGCAGACAAATTTAAGACATTGCCTTGTCCATTTCTTTTATGTAATAAGTATGACCTTCTGAATCATGCTTCTAAGCACAATCTGAGACCAAGTGTATATATTGCTATTGAAAAAATTGCATAGACTTCATTTTGTTAAAAGCCAAATCAAAAACATGGTAGTTAGCATCTTGATTTGTGGTGGTTTCCTAAGCATCCAGTCATGGAAGTCCCACCAAAAGTCATAGTTGGCAAAATTGTTCTTTCTTGGATTCCTTTCCATGCCTTAAGTTTATAAATGGACACTGAGCAGAAAAGTAATTAAATGCTAGGCATAGAATGATGACTGCAAGACAGAACTCAAGCCACACAATTTTTGCTTTGACTAAAATTGGAAATAAAACTAAATAGCTATTTTACTCTTGGTTATAAAACTCTTAATGTTTTGCCCAGTCAGAGGTATTTGCTGAAAGGTAGTTTCTTCCAGTAATTTTAGAAAAAGCTGTCATTAAATTGTCAACAGACTAAATTGAGATTAAAAGTACTAAGAAATATCACAATACAGCAAAGCAAGATTCATATTGGAATTTTAGGGTTTTTTAGTGATGAGGTGGAGCAGAAACATTGGCAGAGAAAGAAGCTATGGCCTCCTGTGAAGGAAAGATGGCCTCTGTTACCCCACCCTATATGTGCTGCGTCAAGCATTTGAATAGATGCCATTTTTAGAGCACTGTCATTGTGTCTCATTTTTCACACAGGGATTACAGGAGACCTCGGATGCCAAATGGAGAAACATGTGGTGACTCTAGTATTTGAATTTTAATCTAATTTCTGACTCTTTTATATCGTTGCAGCATCCTAAGTGTCTAATGATGTAGTACCTAGCAAGTCTTATCTACTTTTTAAAATAAAACATTTTTCTTGGTGACTGAACTTTTATCTTTCTGGACTCAATACCCTTGAATCAAGTTTAAACACCATGTATTTCCCTTGGAGCTGGAGTAAAGTAATGCTACCTGAAATCTGTCTCTACCTCAGGGACAGAGCTTCTGATTTTGCACCATTTGGAACTCTTTATATAAGTCTCCATTGAAAGCTGCTTAATCAAACATCTCAAATGTCAGAAACAGGGTTTAAAGAGTTTTTCTAGCAAGTAGGTCTAATCTCCTACTTAGTTTTGATTCCTATAATGTAGATAATCTCTTTGGAGAAAAGGCCTGCTCCTAGCAGGGCAAATATATCCCATAAAATGTATTTCCTACTCCAGAAAGAAATATACAGCATTAATGACATTTACTTTTTCATAAAGCTTGGAAATGTTGTAAGCTTAGGATTTTGATCCTAGCAGATGTTCTTTTTTTTTGGGGGGGGGGATATAAAAAAAAGTAACATTTGATTCATAAGTCTCAATAAAGGTTGCAGTAGTGATGCTTTTTGCTATAAGAAGCCACACTCTGAATGTAACACTGGTCATTAGTTTTGAGTGACAACTGACTTCACAGCCATGGTCCTTTCCTGCCTCAGTCCCCATGGACATATTACAGTAAAGCAAAGAGAAAGTTAGCAGCCTGAGTCATACCATATTTAGAGTTTGATGGTTAAAGACCTGTTTGTGTACAATAAAAAAGCATCTTCATAGACATATTTTACATCATTTTCTGATAGGCCTTGGTATAACAAAGTTTTGTTGACAACCATTCTATTCCAGTTTCACTTGCATTTCTCAGTGCTCTTGTTAAACTTACTCAGAACCCCCATTGCACAATCTTCAATGGCTTCTATACTTTCGCATAGTCACTTCATACTGTGGAGTCTTACGTCTTCATCTTCTCTTTGTCTCCTTGTCACTGGGTCCACATAAAGCAGCCCAGTTTTTCCCACCTACCCCAGGGGCAAAGCTCAGCTTCTTTACTGGTTTCCATGGAAATCCACTCACAGTGAGCATTTAATCTGTGGGAATTACTGGAAGATGGCATGTGACAGAAATCTAAGTCTACACCATTTCCTGCCTTCAATCTTTCTCTTTCCTCCTTTTTTTTTCAGTTCAGCATAGTAAACAAACAGCCCCCTTCTCTCAGAGCCCTTCCACCTGTACCAAGGCTCCTCAAAGCTTTGTAGTCTACCCTACCCTCTTCAGTATATTATCTCAACACAGGCAACTCTTGCTTCCCAAGTGAGTCTTGGTCAATAACATTTTCCGCAAACTGACATCCCGAGGAGACATGTTTGGTAAACGAAGGTATTTCACGTTTGGTGTTGCTTCACGTTGACATTTGCTTCTATCACACAGGCTTCCAGTGACAGCACTGCTGCTTCTCCAGACTGCCACTACACACCCCTGCCTTCTGCCTCCAGGGAACTCACCAGTCATCGAGGTAGGAAGTCAGCTTTTTATTGCTCTCAGGTGGTTACAGGGAGGGACCCTTGGCTACACACAGCTCTGGGCTCATGACTGCTGCCACAGTACTTTAGAAAGAACACAGTGCTTTTCAAGTCCTTGATGAGAAAACCATTCCTGTCAAACCTAGCAATTTTAACTCATATTAAACAGAATTTAGTGGCAGTCTACTGGGAAGGCAAATAAATCCATGGTATAATATAATTTTGTGTTTTTTTCTATAATAAAGAGATTAGAGTACTTAAAAATCACTAAGTAGATAATTACCTCCAGCAAAAGAGATGAAGAGAAATTGGAAAACTCACTAACATTTGTAAAAGTGCCATTGTTTGGGAGTCTAATAATTGACATCTGTAATTTAACAGTGAATGAACTCTATATCACAGCTAAAAGGAATTCCAATTTTCCTGGAAATGTTGAAGAAAATGCATAGTTTTCCCTGAATTCACTGAACCTCGAAACATTAATTTGGCTTACCCAGTTTTTCCAAAGCCTTGAATTCCTCTAGCTATCTCTAGAGTCTGTATGAAATATAATTTGAAAAATGCCTTACCCCTAAGTCCTTAGGCCAAGGACTATGTGATCATATTTGTTAGAATTGGTTAGGACAGGAAGAAGCCATGCAATATAACTTGTTTACCCCTTTTGATCCTGATAATGACTGCAGCCACACTTTCTAATTGTGAACCTACCTCGCAAGGGTAAGTAAGAATAGGCTGAATTCTACATTTTAAGCATCATTTTCCCAAGCAGGAAGTTCCCTTTGTCCACGTGGGAGACACTGAATAAGGACCGTTCAGCTTTTTCATCCCAGCTGCGCTGCAGGGTTGGTGGGTAGGAGGAAAGGCTGCAGAGATGCCCAGAGAGTGGGGGGCTATTCCACTAAGAAGACACGTGGGCTCTGGGCACACTGCACGTTTCTGCAGGAACTGATCCAGAGAATAATGCAGAGTTCCAAGTTGTCTGTGACTTGGGCTTGTGTTGCATCTTTGATGTCTGGACAGTAGAACTTTCCTACATTTAAATATATGTTGAGTACAACTGTAATTCTGTTCATTAAGTATCAATTTTGTGAACATCAATTTTGCTCAAAGTCAGGGCAAAAAAAAATGCTTCCAACATGTTATATGTTGAGAGACATGAAAAGGTCTCCTTTACTAAATGTCCTTATGAAGGTTTTGAGCGTATCTCTTTAGAGACATTTGTAAATTCCTCTAGGCAAATAATAATGTCTGGTCTAGAAAGAATAACAGATTAACCCCAGCATTATATCATTGTGCATTTGTTAATTCATTTCTTGAATGAAGGTAATTTTACAGTACATATCCTGTTGAATATACTGCATAGGGACTACAGTCTCAGAGCCCTCATGACTACTTGTAAAGTTATTATGTCTATGAAATTAAGACTTCACAACAGGAGAACATGATTAGATAACTGCTAATCACCAATAAGACAAAGATCCTCTGTCATTGTAACAGTAAAATAATAAATTTGAACCTTGAAAAGATGGGATATGAAAAAATAAGTTTTGAAGGTATTTTGAATAATATTCAAAATATGGAAAAATGCTTGAGGTGGTTACTGTGAAAATAGGTGCTCTGGGGTGACATCAGAGCCCAACATCAGTGGGAAAAAATATTCTTCAAAGGGAGCTGACAATGGATGTCTTGATTTTACTAGGAATATTTCTGTACATTTATTGAACCTGGTGCCTGGTCAGTGCTAAGGACTCAGATGGTGCAAAAAGCAAGTGAGCATCATGAAATGCAGGCCCGGATTTTTGGGCTACGGTCAAGATGAGAGCAGTGCAGAGAGAGGCAAAGAAGCTCATTAAATCTGAATTATTACTGGACTGATCTGTATAGGGATGAATTGAGACTGATGGATAGTGGTGCCTCAGCACTCACGGTAATCTGTTCCAGAGTTCCTGGTGAGTGCTGGGACCAGTGAGTACAAAATGATGGCGCTTTTTCTCTTTGGGGCAGCTTCGTGACTCTCGTAACTTCTAGCAAGTGCGATGAGTCCCAATCAAGTGCTGAGTGCTGAAACATTTTTTTCTTGTCAAAATGCAACAAGTACAGGGTTGCATTTTGATACTTGCAACTCCATACTTGTGGCAGGTTTGCAAGTACAGGGTTCATGAGTTATGAAGCTGATGAGTACTGAGGTATGGCTATATTTCAGCTTGGTATGAATTATACAATGATCAGTGGGGAGAGCCATACTTTTTTGGCATCCAGAATGAAACTACCTAGTGTCATCTTTTTTTTATGAGTATATTTAAGTTAAAGGATTTCTGATCATATAAATTGGCAAGCTATTTGAGTGCCATTTGTTAATACCCTCATGGAAACAGCTTACAAACATTTATTCAGAAAGGTACGTTCACATTATGAAGGCAGATTATGTCACTTCTCTCCCAAGTGATATCCTCCATGATGTCTGAAACTTGGTCCATAAAACCTTAAGGGGAAGTTCTATTTGCAAATAATTTCTTATTCATACAGTTTTCTATCTCTTTTCATTACATACCAACAGCTACACAAACTGGCAGGTAGTAGTTCATGTGAAAATTACTATTTTTCGATACATGCCATTTTCCCTTTACTTGTCCTTTATGTAACTTTCAATGTTGAATATGATGGGTCCGAGATTCACGTCCTAAGGACTCTACATTCAAATGCAAGAAAGCTTGGGCCCAGGATAGTGATCAGGAGATAAGGGACTCTATTTTTCTATCTGTAATTTACAGGTAATCTGAACATCATAGGGAGAGTAGCACTGTGCAATTACTTTCTGCTTCCGGGATGAAAATTTTTTCTGATCTCATCTGTTTTGATTTTTCTCCTCTTGAGGTCCTCACATGTTTGTTTCTATTTCCTTAGTATAGTTGTTTATATACTGCTTTGTATAATAGAGGTCAGGTAAATGTTTATCTTGAATTTGTAAATGAAAGCTCCCTGAGGGGCAGTACAGATTCAAACTGTTCTTCTCTTTCACTTCTCTGATCCTATTCATTCTTCAGTTATCAGCTTAAATATCTCTGGTCCCACCCTACACATTTATGTTAGGTCAGGTTTACCTTTTCGAGGACTGTCTTCCTAGGTAGGCTTTGAGCTTTAAGCTCTGGGGAGGAGTGGAGGAGATTGTGTCTATTTTGTTCATCACTGAATCTGCAGTGTCTGGCACAGGGCTTCCTACTTAATCAGGGTTCAATAAGTATTTGTTCAGTAAATTATGAGTGATAGAAACCCACGGGAAAGTCAGTAACTTAGATGTCTCTGCAAGGTCACTGGATTATATCTAAGAAGAGAGACCCATCTTCCTTTCAGAGCGAGCACATACTGAAGGGAAAGGCCTTGTGGACCTCAGACCACAAATCTGCTGCTTTCAAAAACCCAAGTATTATGGAAGGAAGCCACATCTATTGATCACTGCCAGGATGGCATTTAGCCACATTGCATAACTTTTTGGATAATTATTTTAATGTCATAGTTTTTAAACTCTGGTGTTTTGATAGTAGAAAGGGAGTAGGATAAATGGAAGCAATGAATGGAATTGTTTGATTAGAACAGAAGCTCTCAAAGAAGGGACTGAACTCTCAGTATAATGTAGGTTGTGGTATAGATATCTATACCACAGAGAGATTTCTGAGATGCTTAGAAATTTCTCTGAGAATTCTGCTCTAGGTAGTTCTGAGCATGTTTTCAGGGTATGGGGATATGGGGCTCTGTCAGTGGTCTCATCTGCTACCTAGTGGCAGTCTATGTATTATATCCTCAGTGCGTATCCACAGTATGAAGAATGTTGTAATGCTTGTTGGAGAAATGTCTCTAAATATATTATATGCATAGGACATAACCCCTGCATACCACATATTGGTACTGCTACTTTTTATCTGGTAGCTGTTAGAAGTGGAATTTGCATTAATATAGACCATTGTATCTTTTGGAGAAGACATTTCTATTTAGAGCACAGGCCATATCATCCTTAAGACAACCATATAAAGTGATAATAATATTATTCCCATTTAGCAGAGGAAGACACCAAGAATTTCAAGGGGAGACTGAGTTGTTCAGCAATAGAGGCAAGGACAAAAATCTCTCCCTGTCCTTGATTCCCAGGCCACCCCTGACATTTGTCCTTCACACAGGACATGTGAAGCAAATGCATCACTAGCTGTGTCATTATGCTGGAGGGAAGCGGAGAGAAAGTACAGGGAGAAGCACAACCTGGAAATGTCCACTGCTGGGATGAGTTTCCGTAGCCTGTGCTACGGTTGCAGAGAAGTACAGCATCCTTGCCTATTTCTGTCAAAATAATCGTCTCTTACACCCTTATCCTCCCTTCTTTTAGTTACACATCTATTAATTCTGAAACAGAGAAAGTTTGAGACACCAAAGAGGAAAAGGCTATGGTATCAATCTGAATTCAGACAGGGAAAATAGAAGACACACTATATATCCAAATTATGAAGGGTTTTAATTTGAGTGGGAGACTTACATAATCAGGGAAGGACTGTGATAAGGGAAGCTACCAGCTACAGGCTCAGCCTTTGATAATTCTCAAGAGGTTGCTAATCTTTCTGGGTATCTCAGGAGCCCCTGGGAATCTTCCTACTGAATTTCTAATCTTCAGCAACAATAGGGGTGATTCTCAAGAAGTTCACTTGGATATTGCTTCAAAGATTAGGGTTGTCCATATATTGCCCTGCCTTTCCTTCTCTATAAATTTCCAAGTCCTATTCTAGTATCTTTCTTTGGTCTAATCTAACCTAGAACCATGCATCAAGGGAACTGTGGGAAATGTAGTTTTCAGGTTTTCTCTGTGTTGCAGGGAAGACCTTAGAAGAGGATGATTGGTGATGCCTGATTAAAATAGACAATCCCACATATTTTCCATAATCCTACTTCACCAGCAGCTCTCACATTGAGGTTCCCATTCCAGTTTGTTTGCATATACATTTTGCAAAGTAGTTGCAAGCACAGTGAAAAACCTCTAAATTATTATTATTTTTTCCTGATGCTTATATAGTCTTGAAGATGGGTCATAGTTAGCTTGTCATATCAAGCATTGGACTTTAAATGAATAAAAGAAAGAAAACAAGAAACTAAGGAGAAATTTGCTATGAAAACTTGCTTGGAGATGACAACCATCCTACTTCTACTCATTTTTGGAAATCTTGCCATTATTTTTATTGACACAGTTGTTAGTTGCTCATGCTCTTCTCCAACCAGGAGCTAGGTCTATTTGTGTTGGAAATTGATTGCTGGGACTATCACAGAGTGGTTTACATAGCAACTTATCACAATTAGTTATCGTTTGCAGTTTCCTTAATGTGAGTTGCACTTTATGCTTAGCAATTGATTTTTCTGTATATCTCCATGAAGCAGCTTAATGTGTGCCATTCATGAAAGAAGAAAAAGGCTGAAAGAAAAACTGCAGGTTTTTATTTTTATTTTTAAAATAGTTTCAGCCTGTGATATTATAAAATGCATTTTCACAGAAGCCATACATACAAAGTGTTTTACTTCAACTATTTAAATAAGCCAAAGTGAATTGAATAAAAGGAAAATTAAATAGATGAATGTAAACTTATGGCAATGTAGACAAAGATGTTTGGGATGGGGAGATGTTGGCCAGAATAACTGCATGCCAACAAGCAGAATACTTGTGGTAGGGTTCAAGATGGGGCTGCTTGATAATGAAACTGTTCATCACAATTTGTTTTAGGCTCATAGGATTTGTATGCAATCTGTCTCTGTTAGCCAATTATTAAAACATTTTCTATTTTTTATACTCCTATCATCTTCCAGGTCAACTCACAGGAAATGTGAGAGCTAAGTAGGTTTGATCATTATAAACAAAATCTACACAGAATAATAGCAAAATTTCAAGGAAAACAGATGCATTTATTTAGGTTATTTTAGTTATTCAGCAGCAAGAAATCTTTTTTCCTATTGCCTCTTGGTTCTCACTGACCAACTAAAAAGATAGAATAAGCAATATGATGGTTTTGGGTGACTTTACCAGGTAGGACTCACTTGAGGTTAGACTCTATGACTAAGGCAGCTCTGCTTGTTTGTTGCCTTCTGTCCTTTGGAATATTTTGGTTATAGTTGATCCTTGAAGAACTGTAATTAAGGGGGTTAGTGGTCCACCTGCACAGTCAAAAATCTGCCTATAACTTTTGATTCCCCCAAAACTTACCTATTAATAGCCTATTGTTGAGAAGCCTTACCAATAACATAAATAACCAATTAACACATATTTTGTATGTTTTATGTATTATATACTGTATTCTTACAATAAAGTAAGCTAGAGAAAAGAAAATGTTATTAAGAAAACCGTAAGGAACAGACATTACACTTACAGTACTGTATGTATTTATTTTTAAAAAATCCTTGCATAAGCTGATTTGTGCAGTTTAAACTTTGGTTGTTCAAGTGACAACTATAGTCTTTCACGGGAGCTAAGCAGCAAATGATTCCTCAAAACAGAAATCACTGAATTCATTGAAAGTTCATAAAAACATAACAGATTCAACTTGTTATATGGAAAGTGTACAGAAAACTGTGGAGAGAAAGAGAGAAAGTGAGAGAGGGAGAGACAGAGAAAGAGAGAAGGGGGAGAAAATTACAAATTACTTTGGCAGTTGGCAAGAAAGGCCTCCTAGCAGATGAGGCACATGTATCATCTGTGGGTCCTGCCAAAGGAGTGGCTCCCTTTGAGGCAGGATAGTAAGAAGCTAGGAAAATTCCTTGTCCAGTGGAGTGGGGAAACTGAGACAAATAGCTGAACAAACTGGCCGAGCAATTTATATCTAGGAAATAAATCAGAAGGTGTTATCTCCCTAACTGAGGACATTTAGGAGCATATGGTTCACACATTCCAGACCAAGCCAGGGAAGATCCTCCTCAGTCCTGACCCCTCCTTAAAGGTGACATTCTTTGAAGGTGAAACTGACCAGAGAATGTCCCTGACCCCTCTATATGCTCATTTTGATGAATCAGCATATTGAAGGACACACCTGGAAAGCTGATGAATATTCTATTGAGATCCTCCCCTGAGACCTCCCCTAAAATTCCCTCCTCTGGAAAACAAATAAAACCCCTCAAGATAAAGGAAGTCAGTATGCACTCTCCTTGGAGCACATGCATGTCCCTCCTTTTCTTGGTCATGTATTTCGCTATTTTGTTCTGTTTCTCCCAAACTCTAAAGGTCCCCACCAGACTTGCAGCCAGAGGAGTATGGGAGGCAGCAGCTCATTCAGGGCTCACCCCCTGAACCTGTCTTCAAGGCCCCTTTTTCTCTGACTTTTCAGTGAACCAAAAAACAGCTCCATCTTGGCATACTTCTGTCACTGTAACATTTACTTCTCAGGGAGCCCACACAGCCCTGCGTGGCACACATCTTTCCTATAAAGTTTCTAGAGGACCAAGGCAGCATTGCCTAGGCTCTCTCCCATCACTTCTTCTACGCTAAACCCTTCCTTTGTTTCACTGTCCTCAGCTTTAATAAAGTCACCTGGACTCATGATGTGGATCTTTTCTGCACAAAGCCAAGAACCCACACATTCCAGGCCATCCTGGGCAGACCCACCTTGGTTCTGGTCCTTTTCCGGTGATGCCTTCTTTCAGATTTCATGTTATGGCTTTGCCCTGGATATGTATGTGTGCGGCGAGGTGGGGAGGATGGAAAGGGTCTGTTGGTTCCTTGGGCAGAGCTATTGTTAGCATTTTCTAATTATGTAAAATGCTTTCCTCTGATGACATTTTCAACAGAACACATTACTTTAGTTTTCTTCATAATCTTTTTTTATGGGCTTATAATCGTGGTGGAATTCTCAGATGCTAAGAAATGCTGAGGTTCCTTTTATTTAATCAAGGTGACTAGTGATTTGACAGTAGTGGTTGACAGGTTTATTTTATCTGTGTGGCAGTGGGAGTCTATTTTCAGTGTGTGCATTCTGTTCCAAAGTAAAAGGACTTTACTAAGTGCTGAATAAATTGTCTCTTCCTTTGATTCTAGACCTTGCTGAAATGGTTTAAAAACTCTAGTTTGGGTCATCAAATTCATCTCCTATCTGCTTTGCAGGGTCAATAGCTTCACTCTGTCCTGAGCAAGCTAGGCGGATTGGAATGGAGGGTGGTGTAGATTAAAACTTCTGCACATATATAGATAGATGTGCTTGTGCACACGCTGTCTGGGAAGATGGCAGTGATGGAAGAGCAAGCCAAGTGGAATCTGAAGATGGATGGGTCTGTTAGACTATTACCAAGACTGGCATGGACTCTAGCCAAGAACTTTAAGCAAACTCCTTTGAGCATTTGAAATCCATAGGGGTCCATTTCCTATCCTTTTTCTCTGAGGATAATCTTTCTTTGCAATCTCTATGACTGCTTTATTTCAACTCTTTGTACAGAACTATGGTGAATTCACACACACAGAGGGGGTAGGAATTTTGCTTCTTTTATTTCAGAAGCTAGGCAAGGAAGGAAAAATAGCATAACCACCCCATCCCCACCCCACACACCCAACAGTAACAGACCTAACAAAATGAGTGGTTCAAAAGAATAACTCTTTCTCCAGCAGTCAGTGCAAATAAATAATGATACTAAAAACATGTCCCTCTGTCTTGGAAAAATGGAGTGTCTGAGACTGACAGGGTGGGATATTCTAAATGTCTTGAAGTTTTAGAGTCATGGGCTGTTTCCTATTCCTTCTATTGGTCAAATGTAACTCCTGAAATGACAAATATTGCTCTGAGCACCGTCATTCAAGGACTGCTCCAGCATGTCTGTATTTAGTAACCACAATGTATTAAGTGTATGCTGATTTTGTGGAGAATTCAGAAATAGAGGGCATAGTTTCTGCCTTCCAGGAATTTGTGGTTTGATTGAGGAGATACCAAAACTGAAGAAATGCCAACTGAAACAAGATATTATGTATTATATAATTAAGAGTAGCCTCACTTGGTAAGTGATATAGATGTTTAGGAAAGATAGGACTCAGTAAAGGCTAGCTAGGCCTCTCTGGAAAATGTTGGCTTTCAGCTTTGAAGAACATGTGGGGCACGGGTGGCAAAAGAACATTCCATAGAAAAAGGATGTGGATGAAGAAGCAGCACAGAGGTATGAATAGATAGAACTGGCTAGAGGAAGTGATCCAGTTTTTAAAAAGTCAGAAATAAGGTTACTTATGTAGGGTGGGTTGATAATATATTATGACAGTAGTTGGACTGTCAGGAACCTCTAGATTTAATTTAATGCCATGCTATGGGATTGTTAATCTTTAAGCAGTATGCAGGCAGGATTAGAAAGAGCCTGGACTCTAGGAGGCCACTGTGGAATGGCAGTGAAAGGAGTGTGTTCCAGTTTTAGAAGCTTTTGCTTTCTTGATACCAGGCAAAGTGACTACAGACCTTATTGCCTTCCAAGAGCATGTTTGCAGCAAAGGTAATTTAGGAAACAACTTAGTAACAGATGGGGGAGACAGCTGGGGCCAGGACACTGCCAGTGGAGCAGGGGTGGGGGCAGTGTACAGGGAACCTTGTGGCCACTGTGGAGATGCTGTCGGAGACTGCTGATGGTTTGGTTGCAAGTTACCCCTGGCTTGGGCATCAGAGAAAATGGCCTGTCAATGCTTTTTCTCCCCATGTTTTTTAAAGTATTTCTGATGTTGGCTTTTGAAACCAAAATTTAGAGCCCAGTGTCAGTTAGGCTAATGTTGAAATAGGCTAGCATTTGATGATGAAGGCCTGGAGTTACTGGCTGGCTGGTGGAACAGAGAATAAGGGAAGCAAATATTGCATTTGCTACAGAGCAACATTCTGTAGTAAATGGAACAGACAGACCTAAAGACTGATTATATTTAGGGATAAGAGTACCAGAGAGCAGAAGGCTGCAAGAAAGCTGGCCTGGTGTGTGGAAAATGGTGGTGGTCTCTGCCTGGACCCCCTCTCTTGCATCCCCCCTTGCAAGATTCTCCCCTACCACTCCTGCATAAGTTATAATCTTGTCTTTTAAATGGACGACTTCTGGGATTTATATAGTGGAGCTTGTGGCAACAGGAACAAACATACAATAAGTAGGCAAAGCAGCCACAAAAATTTGTTCTCTTCTAGTCTTTGGCTCAAGATGAACTACATTCTTTTAAAAACTAGTAAGTGCCCAATGTGTTTTATTCCTGAATGTTGGGTTTCTGAAAAAAGAGGTGTTTGGAGCCAATACTTTTTGTCCACATTATTCTGCTGAGAGATCTACCCAGCATTAACTTCCCGGTCCCAGTTTTTCCAACCCATCCGTTTCCCTGTGTCTTCTAGAAAGCTTTACCCCTACCACAGGTTTTTCCCAATATAGAGATTTTACAACCTTTTTGGAACAAGTAAACAAACATCTGGAATCATGTGTGTGTTACATTTAATTAAAAGGTTTGCATTTGTTCAGAAATGGTAAAATCATGAAAAATGGCCTGTCGGTGAGCTCAAGGGGGCCAGAGAATGACATTGTTGGCTGCGAGTGGATTGAAATGGAGTGAGGTGAACACCTGCTCAGGCAGCCTGCTCTCCTCCAGCCTTCCCCTTCCAGCCATTAATATTTACTGCTCTGCTTCTTTATCCATCCTAATGAAATTTTTGTTTGGGGCTGGTTGGTGGAGAGGGCTGTTACTTTTCCAATAACCTTGGATTGGGTGGGATGTATATACTTTGTAAAGGGTGTGGTTTGGGGCTTTCTGATTTTTCATTCTCTTAATCAGAATTCCATATGCTCCAGGTCACTGCAGGGGCCTGTTTCTGTTTCTTCAATCAGCCACCCAGTCATGTTTCCTTGTTTGTTTGTTTTTTCTTTTTTTGGATGAACCCTGCACTGGGGTTGTGGGAGAAGCAGAAGAAGCTGTGGGCTCTGCCTTCAGGAATCCTATAGTCTAAATGGAGAAATAAGAGTCTCCACATAGAAAGCAGGGGCCAAGCTGGAGGCAGGAGCACAGAGAAGGGCAAGATGAGTGAAGATGGAAGAATGGGGAGGTAGCCTTGGATGAAAGTGAGAGCTGAATTGAACAAATAGATGGAAGGAGAAAGCTGGGTTTGTCAGATTCCTTGGGAATGGCCAGTGCTATGTTGTTTTTATTCAGGTATAAAAAAGGGGCTTTACTCCTCTCTTGGTCTACTTCTAAATGTGCAAGAGCTCTTTCTCCTAGTTACCTCATATAAACCCACAAACTGAGAAAAAAAGGTGTGCTCAATACAGAAATGCAGTTTCAGAACAAAGCCTTCCACCCCTTATCTCTCCGCTCACACATTTCCACTCAATTGTGGCTCCTGTGATCTCTGATTATAAACATTCTAAAGCCACCACTGGAATTAAACCATTTGTATAGGTAAGAAAGCTGGAGGAACTCTCCCTGTGAGTGTGGAAGAAAACTTGGGGATAGACCAAGTGGAGTTCTTGTTTAATTTCTGGCCATGATCTAGATGGAGTGTGTGTGAGAAGTAACCTTAAAGCAGAGGTTATATATAATGATTCTATGTTTCCAATTAGCCACTCCTCTGTGAGGTATCCTTACGGTAAAGTAAAATATGACTTTTGGCTGCATATTAAGAGAAGAAGATTGAAACTATTCGGCTTTGCAGAATGTATGCCCTTATATGTCTTTCACTTCAGGATTTACTCAGGATAAACTTATTTTAGGAAAAAGATGAGAAGTTTTTCTTGTCACACCTATTACAGAGTAAGTAGCCAGAGGCTGAAAAATACAGTGGGTGCAGTTTTGGTTAGATTCAAGGAAAGGATGAGCATTGTTGAACTCAAGTGTGGATTGTCAAGGAAGGTTGGGAAATCACGTTTCTCCCAGGCCTTTTACTGAAGAATAAGCTCATCTGTCTTGGGGAGTTGAATAGTGTAGCCTGAAGGAAGTGAAATGAAACTTACTTTCAAATACAGTCAGGATATGAAACCCATATCCAAGGTTCTCTATGTCAATGCTAGTTCAACTTTTTCATAGAATGAAACCTGAGTTTCACCTTGACCTCTGTGGATTTCTTCAAGCACAAATAGGTAGATACAAGACCATCCTGGGAAAACACTCCAGTGTTGTCAGGATTTCTTAGTTCTCAACTCTATATTATTCTTGTGCATCTGTTTCTTTAAATACTCTATGTAGAAATATTAGCATGGAAATGAAAGAGTACAGCAATTTGGAATTTTCCATTTGTAGCTTCCTTAGTCTGTGAGGTCAAAGTTCTATCCTCAGGGATGCTAATGCAAACTCTATGTGCTGTTCGAAGGCAAGTGTTTCTCAACTGAAAGACAGGAGGGAGTGGGGAGCCAGGAAAATAACGCCATACTAATTCCAAAACACAGATTGCCTGGAGATTCCAATGTAAAGTGCCCTTTTACCCGTATTCCCACCCTTCCCCAAAGAAAAAAAAAATCTTGTGTTCTGAGAACAGACATCTGTGTGAGAACAATAACACAGTTTTCTCTTATGGATTAGCTCTATATTCCTTTATTTATCTTGCTATACCTCATCAGTTTCTTCCCAATCAAGGAGAGTCAAAGAGGATAAGATCCAGTTCCTGTCTTTGTTTTTGATTAGAGAAGCCTATGTAACAATCCTCTCCCACAAATTTCTTTTCTCAAGAGAGAGCTTCCTTTTGTATTTCTAATTTCTTTTACTTCTTCATCTGTTTCCTTGGAATCTTTCTAGAACTTACTTCACAGTCTGTAAATCAAATAGCCAGTGTCCTCTGGAGAACAGGGTAGGCAGGGCAGTGAATGCTGGAGTATCTGGGAAATCATGAAGCACAGGAGACACTAAGACAGCATGATGAATGTTCTCTAGAGCCTCTTTTTCTTCTGCTGAACCCCTAGAAATTTATTAGTTAATTAAGGAAAATACCTACTGTGCACATACTATGTGCCAAGACTCTTCCAAACATTAGGGATAGGTGACGAATAAACCAAAAATTCTGTCTTCAAAGAGCTTACATTCTATTGAAAGGATAGATGATGAAAATAAAAAATAAAAGTCATATAGTGTATTAGAGGTATGTGCTAAGATGAAAACAAAAGGGAGTATGTGTTGATCATTTGAGACTTGATAGAGAAGGCACCACTGAGAAACTGGCATTGGAGTAATAACTCGAAGGAGGCATAAGATGGACACCTGAGAATATCTGAGAAAAAAGTCATCCGGGCAGAGAAAAGAGCCAATAGAAGGTCTTGAGATAGGAGAGTACTGGCATACATGAAGTCGAGTGAGCAGGCCAGTGTGGCCAGGTAAGTAATCCAGCAGGGGAGGGCAGGGTTGGAGGAGTATAGATGAAATCAAAATATTATCAGAGGCCAGAACTTGTAGTCTTGTAGGCCACACTCTGTGACTAGGTCAGGAAGCCATTGTAAGGTGTTAGCAGAAATCATAGAAATGATATTATATTGCTCCCTGTAGGGGAACAAAAACACCTCACACCGATAACTAATTGGAAATCAAGAAAGGGTCCTGCTGTTAATTAGAAAGTATGTAGTTGGATAGAAGGATAGAATTGAAGAGGTTAACCCCAGCTGAAAATAAATGTGGAGTTTCAAAATGTGAGACTAACTTCAGGAGGTCTCTAAGCACAAGACATTTATTATGTTCACAGATTCTGTGGGTCAGGTATTCCAAAAGAGGGCCAGGGAAATAACTTATCTCTGTTATATAATATCTGAGGACTCAATAGAAGATTTGAAATCTGAGCGCTATAATCATTTGAAAAATCACATGCCTGGTGATTGATGCTGGCTATAACTGCTTTCCATGTGGCCTTCCTGTGTAGGCTGGCAAGGCCTTCCTCATAGATGGCATAGTGGTGGAGATCTAAGGGCAAGTGGCCCTAGAGAAAGGAAGTCAGGCAAAAGCCATATTATCTGCTGTGACCAAAGTCTTAGAAGTCAGGCAGCATCACTTCAGTACATTCTACTTATCAAGATAGTCACAAAATTCATGCCCCTGGGCAGGGGAAGGGAAAATATACCCCACCTTTGGATGGGGAGTGGCAAAGTTCTAGGAGAACATGTGAGACCAGAAATATTGCTCTGATCATTTTGGCAAATACAACCTTCTACAATAATAATACACTGGGCTGCAAATAGAATTTCAATAAATTTCAGGGAATAGAAGCAGTACAAAAACTGTCAGGTCACAATGTAATAAAACTAAAAATTAATAACAAAATTAGCTTGCAGAAAGCTCAGCTGCCCAGAAATTTTCTAATACTCTTAAATCTCAAGTCAAACATAACATATCAGCCCGAACCATGGAATAGCCAGAGAAGTATGATGGTGAAACCCTTACCTATTAGAACCTGTAAAATAGATGTAATGCCATTATCAGAGGAAAACAGCTTTAACTATACATAGTACTTTTTTAATAAAGAAAAAATGTGAAAGATAAACATCTGACTCAAAAATACACCCAGCTAAATGACCAAAAGAAATAAATTACTAAAGCTAAAACCAGATATTAATGAGATATACTACAATAAAACAAAGTATAAATAATCTAAAAGTTAATTTTTTAAAGATTTTATTTATTTATTTTTAGAGGGAAAGGGAGAAAGAGGGGGAGAGAAACATCAATGTGTGGTTGCCTCTCACATGCCCCCTACTGGGGACCTGGCCTGCAACCAGGTATGTGCCCTAACTGGGAACTGAACAGCGACCCTTTGGTTCGTAGGTCAATGCTCAATCCACTGAGCTACACCACCCAGGGCCAAAAACTATTTTTTTAAAAAACTAAATCACTAACATAATCAAGGAAAATTAAAGAAAAAACAAAATACAAGAGTTGAAAGCCACAGAAACAAAATTAAAAGAATCATGAGAACTAATTTTATTTATCTCTGTGAAAATATCTGAAAGTCATTTAAAGGACACATGGACGAAAACTAGGGGGAGGGTGGTAATGGGAGGAAAGTGGGGAGGGATGGGTGGGTGGGCTGGAATGGGAGTAAAAGGGAGAAAACTGTACTTGAACAATGATTAAAATAAAATTTAAAAAAATATCTGAAAGTCTAAATCAAGTGGATAATTTTCAAGGAAAATGTGGTTTCCCAAACCTGAGTCCAGAGAGATAGAAAATTCAAACAGACTGACTTCTAGAGGCAAAAGAAAGTTCATAAAACCTACCAGGACCCCCCAAAAGGACAATGTCCAGGTGGTTTTACAGGGAGATTTTATTAAACACTAGGAGAGAAAATGACTCAATAGTAGTCTGTTAAATGTTTAACAACTGCATCTCTACAAAGCAAACATGCACACACACACACACACACACACACACACACACACACCCTGATCAGTAGAGTTTACCAATTTCTGCAACATGAATATTCCAACTGTGAGTGATTTCAAGCTACACACATTACATTACTTTCTGTGGAGTTGGGAAGAGATGTGCTCACATCTTGTGAGCCCCTGCAATCTGGCTTGTGTGTACCACAGAGAAAATTCCAAAGCTATGTAAACTGTTCCAGAGCATAGATAAGTATGTACTAATTTCCAAATTCTTTTTATAGAGTACATAAAACCTTTCTATAAAAATTGATAAGGTTTGAGAGAAAATGACTATATGAGTATACTCACTTATGAATACATATGCAAAATTCCTAAATAAAATAATTATAAATGACACCCAACAGTGTAAGCAGCAGAGTAAAACATTATGATCAAGTGAGGTGTATTCTCAGTATGCAATGAAGTTTCACTGTTAGGATATCCATTTATTTATTGAATTGGTTTAATAGATCTAAAGATGAATGCCACCATTCTGTAGATGCTGAAAAGTCTTTGATGAAATTTAATAAAACATTTTTGATAAAAAGCACATAAAAATAGATGTATACTTCCTTAATATGGTAAAATCTGTCCATTTCAGTCCAATGCTAACATAAAACTTCATGGGCAAACATAAGAGATATTTCTATTAAAATAAGGACAACATAATATGTCTGTTACCAACCCTGCTATTTAATGTTTTACTGGGGATGCTAGCCAATGTAATTAGTTGCAAGAAAGGAACTACAGTCATGAAAACGGAGCACATACGGCAAAATCATCATGCTTACAAGTGATTACATTTGATTTGACAGCTGGGAACTTAAGAGAAACCAACTGGAAGACTAACAAGAGAAAGCAGTGAGGAATAAGGCACGCACGCAGAAATCACTAGCCTTCTGATAGCAAAACAAAAACCAGCCGAGAATATTTTAAATGAGAAACTTCATTTACAAAAGCAACATAAACGGTAGTGAGTTGGGAATATTGTAATCATACATTAACAACAACATATAGCATCTTCACAAAGAAAAGTTTACAGTTCTCTAAAAGAGCACAAAAGAGTAGAGATACAGGCATACCATAATCTTTCTAGGAAAACTCAAGACTATAAATATGTCAATGACCTTTTTGTTAAAATATAAATTCATTATGAAACTATATACCTACTAAAGATATATTTTTCTTTGAGGCAATATACAATAGGCAACTGAATGATGTTTCTCTTTCATATTGATAGTATCTCTCTCTCTCTCTCAAATTAATAAACTTATTCCACTGTTGGTAGAAATGCAGATTGGTGCAACCACTATGCAAAAACAGTTTGGAGTTTCCTCAAAAAATTAAAAATAGAAATGCCTTATGACCCAGTGATTCCACATCTGTGTACATATCCAAAGAAACTCAAAACACTAATTTGAAAGAGTATATGCACCCCTGTGTTCACTGCAGTGTTATTTACTATAGTCAGCAAAGGGAGCAACCTAAGTGCCCATCAGCAGATGAGTGGATAAAAAATGACGATACATATATACAATGGAATATTACTCAGCCATAAAAAGAATGAGATCTTACCATTTGTGACAGCATGGATGGACCTAGAGGGTATGTGCTTATTGAAATAAGTCAATCAGAGAAAGACAAATACCATATGATTTTACTTATATCTTGAATCTGAAGAACAAAATATTATAAATAAACAAACAAAATTGAAACAGACTCATAGATACAGAGACTGATGGTTGCCAGGAGGAAAGGGCATTGGGGAACAGGGTAAGAAAGGTGAAGGGATTAAGAATACAAATTGGCAGTTACAAAATAGTTTTGGAGATATAAAGTACAGCCTAGAGAATATAGTCATTGATATTGCAATAGCTATGCAGGTACTAGGTGGATACTGGAAATATTGGGGGGTAACTTTGCAAAGTATATGAGCGTGTAAACCCTATGCTGTATGCCAGAGAGTAATGCAAAGTAATATTGCATATAAACTGTACTTGAAAAATAAAATTTAAAAAAAATCATTAGGACAATCAGTAAGATTTGAATGGGATCTTGGAATTGGATGGTAGTATTATATCAATGTTAATTTCCTGATCTTATGACATTACAATTATGTATTTATTTGTAAGAAATACACTATAGTATTTGGAGGTAAAGGGCATTACATGAGCAACTTACTCTCAAAATGTTAAAAAAGCATTTTGTACTGTTTTTACATTTCTATTATAAATTTGAGATTGTTTCAAAAAAAGGAATCAAAACATGATAAAATCCAGATCAGACCACACAAAGATGCTGTAGAAAAGCTGGAATTTTAAACCAGAAACCCAATACACACGCTTTAAAGTTTTATGGTACATATTTATAGTTAATTGCATATGCTTTTCAAAGCAAAAAAAGAAAAAAGAACTTCTACATAGAAAGAAAAAGATCTGAAGCAAAGTCAAAAGACATACAGTGAAACATAAATATTTGGAAATCATATCATAGACAATGATAGATTATGTATATTTTTCTAATATATGAAGACTTCCTGGAAATATGTAAAAAAGTGATCTACAACTTACTATAAAAATAGATCAGCAATTGCACTCCTAAAAATAGTTGCATATGTGTAAAATGACATATATACAATAGCATTCATTGTAGAGTAGAGGTACTAGCTAAACATTGAAAATAGCCAAATTTCTATCAACTGTGAAATGGCTACATAATCGTAGTACATCCAATTTCTGGAATATTGTGTGTCTCTGTCAAAAGAATTAGGGATTTCCCTACATTGTTATATGCACGTCTCTGCAGCATATGTCATTAAGGGTATGAAACAGGATGCAGCACAATATGCATAGAACACTACCCCACTACCCATTAGTATAAAAAGTACAGTGATAGGAATCTGTGTTTCTAACAGCACTCTGAAAGAGGGACAGTACCGACCGCCTGTGGACAGGGCGAAGGAGGTGCACGGAAAGGCTGGGGGGAGGAGCCCTTGTCACTGTACACTTGCGTCTACTTTAAAATTGTAATCATGTTCAAAAATAAATCAAATTTAAAAGGGTGAAATAAAATTCATGTAGCCTATAACCCAGCAATTACACATGTCCAAAGGGAAATATGCAAAATAATGTTTATCACAGTGTTTTTCTAATAATAAAAAACTACAGAGAAATTGTATATGCCTAGCAAGAAAGGAGTGGTTAAAGTACAATAAGTCATTGTATTAAATATGAAGCAGCACTTTTAAAAAGGTTAAATTTAATACTATTACAGAATATTTTTCATAACATATTTTTGAGCAGAAGAAAATCTGAGTACTAACATTTGTACATCGTGATAGTGTATTTAAAAGCACAAATCGCACACACACACAGTCTCGCACTTACGCATAAACACATGGGAATAGTTATGGAAGGATGTATACAAAACCCCTAAAAGCAGGTACTTCTAGGAGAAGACCCAGTTTGAATTGGCAAAAGGTAGAAGAGGTTCAAGAAGTTTAGCTTTTTCAGTATCTGAATTTTTATAAAAATATGCTAATATTTTACTCATATAATAGTAATAATAGTAATAATAAAATAATAAAAGATCTAAAGAGGTTAGGAGCTTTGGGTAATTTGTGACCATTTTAGAAACTTAGAAACTTTGAAACTTTTTTTCCCCCAGGCTATGCATAAAGAAATATTTTTTGTGAAAACGTTGCTTTTCTTCTTAAAATTAAATAGTCCAGTGTTGAGACTCCACAGTAAACTTTCTGTACTCTGTCACTGTTGGGGAATGTGATATTCATATGAATCAAATATTCTGGTACATAAAGAGATACAGAGAAAAAAGTAAAGAGGTGGGTGCATATAATGAATGCATGCCTTTCTGATTTACTAAGAATGGGAGAGGAGACAGCAGCATTAATAATAGCTACTATTAATTGAATGATTTCTTTAGAGCCAGGCACTGTGCTGGTATTTTACATATGTCCATGGTCTCACTTAATCTTGGAAATATCTCCTAGCGATAGATATAATCTCCACTTTATAGGAAATTGAAGCTTAGAGAGGTATTATATAGTTTACCCAAGGTCCCAGGGCTAGTGAGTGTCCTTGTGAGATTCAAAACTCGGTCTAATACTGAAGCCTGTGTTCCTTACCCTGTTCTATGCTACCCCTGCCCCCAGTAAAGTAGACTTAACAGTACAACTATACTGAATACATTTTAATCTGTTTCTTCATGATTCAAGACAGCACTCTGGCTTTTTCAGTATTTCAGGAATCCTATTATGAGCATCAATTATCAGGGTACTAGTGAAGCATGAAAATAAATGATGGTTAATTGGAGATACCTTGTTGAAAGAAAGCAGAGTAACAACACTGCATTTATAGGACCTGGTGCTTTTGTTACAGATAAATAAAGGTGTAGCAAAATCACTGTGTGATTTTTTGTGTGTAACCTCTTTGTAATTAATTGATCTGCATATTCAGAAAGCTTTTCATTTCCTATATACTGATTTCAAATGTTGTGTCATTTTTATCACCAATATCAGAACTTGCCGATGATTGCAGTTCTATAAATATTGTTTGAATACATGATCCAGTTTTCCCTATTAGAATCCCATTGCGAAAAATCTGATCTCTTTAATCTGAATTAACACAAGCACCCGTGGCTTCTTAGATGACCCCTTTGGTTATCTACTATAAATGCCATTTAGAAGAAACACAAGATGACTCCTGGGCATCTAGTAAACTTCAACAACCACCTGAGAGATACCTCCATGAGACTGTATAAAATGGGGATAAAGAATGGCAAATAACCCATGGACTATGCGCTTTCTCACCCGCTGAGAGCAAAATGCAACCTGATGCAATTTTAGTACTTACATGCCTCTGGGGAAAACAGACCCTAAAAATCACCCAGTGCAGCACTGGAAAAATTCCTTAAATTTGTGCTATGCCTGGTGTTATAAAACCCAAGGAACCTCAGATTCCTCCTAGAGTAAAATGGAGTGGTAATTTTGTTTTGTTATATTATCCACCAAGCATAATGATAATGGGTCACACGCAGTTTAAGAAAAAATTAAGTCTAATAAGAAAAATCTGTAATAAATACTAACAGCATCTCATTGGTATTGTTGTTGGTCTAACCTTTCTATTAACATTTGTTTTTACATATTAAATGATCTGCAATATGTTGAAAATGAAGAGAGCAGTACAAATTAAAACAAGAATTTTTATAATACATGCATTGTATAAATGCTTGCCTGTCGCTTCCCTCAGGCAAGTCCTGAGAGATATGGTACATACTAGGGAGTGGTACTAGGATATGACAAGAGATACTTGATTTCAGATACGTGCAGCAGTAAAAATGCTCAGGATGGGGAGTAGGTCCCATCATTAATCAGGAATGCAAGCAAGTCAATAAAAAACAGAGATTGAAGACCTGATTTAGCCCTTTAAAAAACATACAATTATCCTCTCAAATCAGGCTTCTTCTGGATCAGTAGAGGAGGGTCAAAAAGCTTAGGGAAGCTCTGGTACCCACGCAAAGGGGTGGGTAGAATTCTATGCACAATTACCTATCCATCAAGGACAATATGGTGAGATGGGGTAAACTAGGGCAAATATTTTCAGGAAGCTGTTAGTATTAGATATATGCTTCTCATACATTAGAATCTCCTAGAGAATATCCATAAGGTAAATATGCTTGAGTACCTACTTCCAGGGATTCTGACTCAGTGGGCCTGGGTTCACACCTGGCCTCTCTTATTTTTAATGAGATCCTTCAGCAATTTCTCTACACACAACAATTTGAAGACCACTGCATTAAGTATTAATAAGGAGGCTCTTTTCCCAAGTCTTCTTGGCCACAAGGTTTAAAAGAGTAGTGACTATTTCCAAACCCTGCTGACTAGTGACATGGTAGCCACAAGAGTCCTGCCATGTCAAGCCCTCAGTGGTTTCTGAGAAGGACTAAGCAGCCTACAGGAGGCTAAGTTATTATGAAGAATTTTCTATGCAAGGCCCTGTGCTGTGTGCAGAGATGGCAAGGGCCCCTGCCCTTGAGGAATTTACACTTTAGACCAAGATGATCAAGAGAGCAGACAGAAACTCAGATGAATGCCTTGAAGTGCTATGCAACCTGGGCTCACGAAAGACTTGGTCATTGGGTGGAGGGTTTCCTGAGCCAACATAAGGCTTGAACAAAGGCCTGGCTATGGCACAGAGAAAGGGACTTCATAGAAGTGTTGCTGAGAAGTTTGAATACTTGGGTGGTATCCACTGATGGGTTGCACATAGTGAATAGGAGGGAAGAACATCAGGTAGCTCCCTAGTTTTGGACCTCAGTACCTTTGTGGAAGATCCAGCCATTTTCTGAGAAATGGTACTTAGGAGGAACAGATTTGATCAGACATGCTGAACATGAGATATCTGTGCTTTTAAATGGAGATGCCCTAAATTATGGGTCAGAAAACTTCTACTGTAAATGGGCCAGATGGTTTTTGTTGTGACTACTCAACTCCATCATTGTAACATGCAATATATAAGCAAATGGTCATGGCTGTGTTCTGATAAAACTTTATTTACAAAAGCAACTGGCAGGCCAGATATTGCCCATCTGCCCTAGCTTTTTATCCTCCTGCTGCAAATGTAAGAATGGAATGGAAGACATAGACACATGGTGACTCTTATAAGTCTGTGTGCAAGCACGCATTTCAAGGTTAGTTTAACAAAGAATTTTTAACTTTCCAAAAACCACTCAATGATTATTTATTTAGAAAATAGATAATCAATGTAAATTAATGTAAATCAATGTAAATTAAAGCATGGGAATGAAAAACTTAAAATTCAGGGGTGTATTTACAGTCAGTGGTAGGTAGAAGCAAAAAAATCTAATCTGATAGGAAAACTAAAGGTATTTATTTATTTCTAAGCTTAGTAATAGGTACACAGATTTTTAAAAATTATTCTGAATATTTTACATGTTATATCTATTTCTTTGCAATGGAGCAAGCATTGGAGCATCAATGGAGCATGACAATATCAATGGAGCATGATAATGAAAAATAAGACAAAACCAAAATTTTACTGAGTTACCAGTTTTATATTTTTGAGAAATAACTCAAGGTTCTTCTTCTTGTAAAAAGATGTCAACTGGGGGGACTAACTTCTTATCTGACTTGGTTTCTTTGCCAGTCACGTCACCTTTCCCACTCACTGAAGGCCAGCTGGCTTCCAGTGTTTCATCTGGGCACAAGGCACTGGGGTCTAGGGATAGCACAGAGCAGGGAGGAGTAGCTGCTGTGGGGTCATTTGAGTTCCCCATCTCAACGGAGAACAAGCATTGTCTTTGGCATAGGACAGAATGTGGTCAAATTCCTCCCTATCACTTAGAAAGTGATCCCACTGCTGTTTTTATATTATCCCAGTCATCTGGGCTTACAGGGACACTGTGTAGTGGTTTCGTGGTGTGGAAGCTATTGCTACCTAATTTTTTATTTCTTGAATATCACTTTGTAGTGTCATGATTACAAGGCTTGGAAGTAGATAAATTATCTGCCTATTCTGAGTATAAATGGACATTTGAAATGAAACCACTTAGTTAATTTCCCCTTGTTGTTGGAGTAGAATCTGAATCCAAACCACAGCACAACCTAGCCCCTAAATCTCTATTAAAAACCACCTTGGCTAGTCTGGCAAAGCTTTATTTAAAGTCAGCAGAGAATTATAAAGTTAAAAGTGAAAAATGGTGCAAAAAGAAAGAATCATAAAAATATCCTATATCAGTTAAATGTAGTCAAAGGCAATTTAGTGTATTCTGGCACCAGTCATTGATGCAAAAGACGTGATGTGTCAGGGGTCTACAAGAACATGCAGAACATGAAGAATGAAGGATGCAGATCCCAACTGGACTCTGGAGCAGCCACACAAGGCTGTGAAGGATGCCTCACTATTGTGCTATTATACCAGGAATTTCAGGATGCCTCACTGCCTTGCTATTATGCCAGGAATTTCAGGGAGAATATTCTAATTATCCCATCCTATACATCTTTGGTTCATTTTCTTCTTGATGTAGTATATTTTTTAAATTAGATTTTTTTTCTTTCATGGAGATAAGCAAATTTAGAGGCTGCAGAAATTCTTCAGACCAAGAAGATAGTATCCTTCATTAGTGCTTTTTAAGTATCCATCTCTTTGATATCACCACATTGAACTGCTTTCTCATATCAACATTCTAAGCCATGATTGTTTCTGCTTCATCTTGTCCAACTCCCTTAGTGTCTCATTAGTCAATGTTAGCTAATTTGGGTAGTGACAACCATAGCTACAATATTATGTACCTACCATGTTCTAGGCACTGTGCTAGCACCTGCATATGCATTACCTTACCAGTCCTCACAAAAACCCAATGAAGTAGGTCATAATCACTTTTGGTAGAGCATTTGTTAGAAATGAAACAGTTGTGGAAGGTCAAATGAGGAAGGCAATCGGATTCCTTGGGTACTTCCTCTTAAATACTCCCACATTCAAAATCATGTTCTAGGGTACCTGCCTTTTTTCCCCATCTGTGAATTCACATCCAGGAGAAAGGGAAAGTAGTTTGGAGAATTCCTTTGGTTCTAGTAGATCTTAGAGTCTCAGTTGTAGATTCAGGATAAGTGATTGGTTCAGTCTAAATGCTTTAGAGGATGTGAAAGAGATTAGAAAAAACTATTCCAGAGGATAAAGGCAGGACAGGAGGGAACCATTAATCTCACGGACATTCAATTCCCCAAGAACTTTTTTGGGAATGACCAGAAACAAGCCAGGCCATATGCTGTCCATTTGCAATCCTGTGAGCTGTGGACTTTTTTTTTTTTTTTTTGACAGAACAAGGCCAATGCTATTGCCTCATTTGAGGTGGTTCTTAAACTTGAAAAGGAACTGAAAGGTTGAGACATGCATGCAGAGTCAACACAGATGATTTGACGAAAGTAGTCCTGACAAACACCAGGGTTCTCCCAATTGTCAGAAACAGTCTCATGATGACACATTTGAAGCTTCCCAGACTGGCTCACATTTTGGTAAATAGGAACAATCAGCGAAGACATATTTATGCTGTGGAGAGTTCTGAGATGTAGAAAGAACAAGTTAATTGTTCAGCCTCAACTGAGACCTTTCACTCAAGTCATTAATCACAGAGCACAGTCTGGAGCCTTGGCCCCTCAGTTGGATTCTTCAGGCTGCTCTCCTGCTCCAGTGGAAGGCTGAGTCCAGGTGCTGGCCATTTGTGTTTCCCTCCAACTGCGCTGATTTATGAACCCAGAGTTATTTTCTGGGGTTTCCAAATTCTGTTCCATTACTTTGTAATAAGAGGGGTGCATGTGATATCTGGGTTTTGTTTTTTTTCCAGATTCTTAGTTTTAACATACTTAATACCACAGATTGTTTTCAATTAGTCTGTGGCCTGCCTTCTGTGATCTAAAGGGTAGAAATGCTATTCTGTGTTTTGAGTATCTAAGGTAAAACTTTAAAGACTCTCTCTTTTTTTCATTTGACTGGATTTGAAAATGGAAAATGTCCTGCATGAGGCTTTGTTCCTGTGATCCTGTGTTCAATATCTCAATGCAAATTAAGAGTCAGGAACCCTTAGTGACAACAACTCTTCATCCATGTCAGAGTTACCCCCATTCCACCCCAACGCATATGGTTCAGTGTATAATATCAGGAGGCCTTCCACACTTGGGCCAGGTCTCCAGTGACAGTGTAAGCCAATATTGAAGACTTCACAAGAGAATCTGAGTGTCAAAGGAGGACACTGTAATATTGAGGCTGAACCAGGTGGTGCCTGCCGAGTGTTACCTGTTTAACTGAAAGTTAAGCCTGATCTGAGCTGATAAGGAGCAACAGATCCCTTGGGAGTTTTCCCAAGTGGCAGAAATGTGTCACAGGAAAGTAATTGGAAATTGATATTTGACATATCTCTGGGTTACCCTTTATTCCTGATAACACCAAAGGGTTTGGTCAAGAGTCGCCAGTGACTAAAACATGAAATCCTGCAGTCCTTTGCTGAAATACAATCTCTTCTTTGTTGAAAGTAAGCGCTGCTTCCTGATCCTCTGCTTCCTAGCTAGCACTTCAAGTGCAGAGGCCTGTGGGTTTAATTTGGGTGAAATAAGTGGTGTATACAGCCAGTCCCACCTCTTGATAATTCTCTGAAACAAAATCATCACTGGCAACAGAGTATTCTCTTTAAAATTCAAACCAATTTAACAAGTACTTGTTTAGAGTTTGCTATGTGCTCTGTATTGTGTTGTGTGCCATGGGACCCACAAAATAAATATCAAACATGGCCTCTGCCCTTGAGGAACTTATAGAGTCATAGGAAGGATGATGTGTTTATGAAACACATTTTACATGGCAAGATAAGGTATCATGTATGTGCCAAAGTGAGTGAAATCTGGAAGAAGTACAGCAGGGAGTCATAAAATTGGGAGTTGAATGAACTTGAGCTGTCAGGGAAAGCTTTATGGATGAGGTGGGGACAAAGACACCAATATCCCAAACCCAGGACTCTCTCTCCCTTAAAAAAACACAAGGAGCATAATATCAGGTTACCAAGAGATTATGGAGTCCTCTTTGAGTGAAAGTAAATTTGTTCAATATGAGAATAGATTAATTCAATTCAATAAATATTTATTGAGTATATGCTATGTGCCAACAATTGTATTTGATGGGGTAAAGGATGAATAATCCACATGTGGATAGTTCTCAATGCTACCTTCTCTTAACATAGATACTTAAAGTTATTGCTGGTCTATGTGATTGTAAAACTTGTAATTTCTACCATGTACAATTCTATCTCTCAAAAAGACCTCCTCATGTTTGCTTCAGCACCACATATACTAAAATCGGAATGATCCACAGAAGATTAGCATGCCTCCTATGCAAGGGTGTCATGCAGGTACTTGAAGTGTTCTGTACTTTAAAAAAAAAGAAAAAGACCTGCTTATCCAAGATATTTTTGGATTGAGGAACTAAGTCTAATTTTTTTTGTGCAGTGAAGAAATGACATGTCCAACTTAATAAGTTATATACAGTGTAAAGAGTTGCATGCATGCTGATTGTGAAGGGAAGGGCACTCAGTTAGGTTTCAATATAATCCAAAATTATTGGATTAGGAAGTATTTGAAACAATAGTTGAAAAGTCTGAACCTGGACCAAACTTAGGACCATAACCAGAGCCCAAGCTTTCTGAAGATCAAATTTTTCCTGGAATTTTTATTATTCACCTTGACAGCTACTTTGGAAACCCAATTAAAAGGGTCTTCTATCATTAGAGTTTGAGTCAGTCTTGCACTTGGTGTTTTGGGCACTTTTGAAGTTTGAAATTGGCACCACTCAAATATATTGGTCAAGTGACTAAAATTCTATCTATATTCCTCTTTGCAAAATGAGGAAATCCACTATTTGCTCACTTCTTAAGGTATAGGTGTAACTGAGTAATTGCAAATTGTCCTCAAAAGAAGTCAGTATGATAATGGTGGTGGTGACAGTTGTCATGGACATGGTAGTCATTATTTCAAGTATCTACATGATTTTTGAATAATATAACCACAGAACACTAGCAAACTCTGGAAAGAATCTAAGATATCAAACACTGAGGCACAGAGGTGTCAGAGTTTATTTAGCTAAGCAATACCAGAAGAGGACTCAAAAATCTCCCTTTCTCACTAGCAATCACTCTCATACCACAACGAGACTCCTGCTTAGTGACCCTGGCATTTCTGCCACCCACGTGACTACTTTTTGGAGATGATTTAGGTATCGAATGTAAATGGAATTCTGAAAAGACTTTTTTTTTTTTAATCTGGAAGGACTGGTAGAAGGAAAAGCTATACGAAATTTGAAATCACTCTTGATTCCTGTCATTTTCCTTAGTACTCCATCACTCTCTTCATCTCTAAAAGGTTTGTCTTGGCCTCTGAGTATAGACACGTACACACGGGCCCCATCACTCATCTGTATGCATGTGTATATATTGATATGCATTCCTCTTCTTCATCTGTAGGCATTTTACAAATAATCATTTGTGTGTGTGTGTTTTATCATCTTATCTTTTAAATGAAAATGACAACTTCAAAATTTTTCACAGAAATAGTTCTTTTACAGTAAAGAAATTCCAGCATGTAGGCCAGGGTCATCTATGGATCACAAAATTACATGGAGGCATTAACCCTGGGAGGGTAGAGGCAGTGGCTTGTTGTCCTATTTTGGGCACATGGACAAAATTGGCAACAAAGAAATTCAGTTAGTACAAAATTAATTAAATAAAAGTATAATAAGGTTGAGAATACAAACAAAAAGTTGTCAGGGTACAGAAAAGACTAGGAGGCAACCAATTTTTCCTCTGAAGTCATTACTTGGCTGGGGGTGGGGTTAAGAGAATAAAAGTGCCCTGGACTTTTGAGTTGAAACTCGGTTTTGATGAAACTGTCTTAGAAGCTTTCTTCCTGAATAGAGTCATTGGATTTTGTAGAGGTAGAAGGATCAGAGTGGGGCTCAGAAAAGAAGAGTCAGACCATTTAGAACATGATCCAGGTTTTGAGTTTAAGAGTGAGAAAGTACCACAGATTTCCATAATTCAAGGGGGCAAGTCAGCAGGATAAAAATCTGACCTAGGCTCCACACACCAAGCTACCTGTCTGTAGGTGGATCTACCCAGCAGAGTGCCTTTTCATATATATATATATTTAACATTTTTTATTGTTGTTCAGGTACAGTTTTCTGCCTTTTTCTAATTCACCCAAAGCACTATGTAGAACAGCATACCCAGACATGCAAATGTTAAGCTTTCTTCTAGGTTGTCCAGACCTATTTATGTACCTAGGAAAGGAAGCAGAGATTCAGAGCAGAAGTGCCTGAGAAAAGCACGCTAAATGAGCTTTCTTTTGACTCACTGAGTATGGACAGTGAGGACACCCAGTGGCTCATGGAGCAGATTAGCTACAGAGATCTCCCTCTCCAGTAGGCAGTGTTAAGTATAAGAGGCAAATGACCCAAGATTTTACATTCTTGAAGAGGGAGCTACAAGCCTAAGGTGTGGCCACCCATATTTCCAGATTTTCTTGCCTCAAAATTTCCCTTTAGGGAGGCTACAAGCAAGCCTGGCCTTAGCAGTTCCTTCTTTGCTTGTCTATAAACTCCATATCATAATTATTGTTTAGATCCTTGTGCTCAGTGCCATGGGGGTATGAGGCTTCTGTTGACTTTGAGGAGCTTAGAGAACAAGAAAGGCAAACATGAGCGTGCTAACGGGAGTGTGTTTAAAGTCTGTCTGATAACAGATAGGGGACCCTGAAAAATCAGAGATTGTCCCCACAAATGGAGAGGTCCTCCCACCCTCAACTTGGTTGTTTTCTTCTTACTGAAGAATGAGAACAGTAAATGGCTTAAAGCAAGTTAAAAGCAAATCCCTTGACTTTATTCATTTTATGACTGCAGTACTTGGTGGTAGTATTAGTAAAGGCCCTGGAAGTTCTCACAGAAGTGCCAGGAGTGAGGTAACCAAATGTTCATTTACCTGCTTTAAATAACTTCAGAAATAACATGATTTATAAAAGAATGCAGAATCATAATTGTCAGCCAAGATATCATTTTAACTTTAGGATGTCCAGAAACAAAGGGATATCATATCCTTTGTTCTTGGAGCACCACAGATGCCAAATTATGCATAGGGTTCCCTCTTGGCCTTGAGTGGTTGTGAGCCTGGAGGCAACCAAACCCTGATTTCAGAAGGATGTTGCCTCTGGTGGTATTCTCACCTGTATATCTCCCTGCAGCTATGGGAGGAAGCTTGGCCTGCTTAGCTTCCCTGCATTATGACAGAGCAGGACACAGAAAGAGGGGAGGCAGCCTTAGAAAACATTGGAGGATGGGAGTAAACTGCTTACAGCCTCCATCTAGGTAGCTTGACAAGAGCACCATTAAAGTGCTAAAGAAATAATTTATAACTTTTGGTTTCATCCACACCTCAACATATGCCAGCAGATGCTCAATTTAAAACATGAATATACAATTAATATACTATCAGGCATTTGGAGCAAAGAGTAGTGCTGTTCAGGGGGTTGAGCAGGACTTAAATGTCACCCATTCTAACCACAGGATGTATATAGTAGGCCTTGGAAATATATGCTGATTAGATTTTCTTTGATTTGAATAAGTTGGTTGCTTGGGTTCAAGCCCACATGTTTGGCATCCAGAGAAAGTTGTATACTCTGCACCCTGTCATCAGCCTCACCACCTCAGAAATGGTTGGCAAGGCACAGCATTCCTTCCTTTTTCCCATGGTGATGTCTCTTCACCCCTCTCTCAACTGATGCACTCCAGCACATGTGACTATAGGGCACAGGACATGCTGCATGCAGCCCATGGAACTGGCTAGTTGCAGAAACTATCCTTCACCACCCCCCACCGCCATTTTTCCTGGTGTCATTATGGTTGTGTTTTATGACAGAGGACATTGGCATGTTGGCTAACAGACCACAGCTGGGCTTGTGACAAGTATTGTGACCAGTGGCCACTGGTCATTGCAAAAGTGTTGAGCAAAGACCTATTAGTTCACATCACTGCCCTGAAACTTGAGGAGGAAATATGAGAATGCCCATGGTAAGGGAGGAAGACGGTTAAAATGTGAGTGGGGATATGAGACATTCATTAACTCCTAGGGAACAATAAGATAGGGTTGTTATAAACAAGAGCACCTCCTGGTTGCATTTGTGCTGATGGTAAGCACAACAGAGAGAAAGGAATGGATGCATAGTACCCAAGGCCTCATTTCAGATCTGCCTCATGTTCATTCCCGCATGCAGCTTTAAGCTCAGGCCTCAGTTCCCTGCTCTGTAAAGTAAACTGAATGTCCCAGGAGATCCTTCCATACTGACCTTCTTTGACACTTTGATCAGGAACTATGAGACCCTCACTTTTCCATAATTTAATGTCCTCCAAATACCTAAAATTTACTACTTTCACAGATAATCAAGTAGACTTCTAGTATTCTATGGACCTTAGGAATGAAAGTAGTGAAAAAGGAATAGACTGTGCCTAATGTATTGGTTAGAGGATAGCAGTATTTGAAGGTCTGTGAAGATCCATTTTGGGTAATATATAAAGATGTGTCATGGTTGGGAATTGAGTGCTCATTCAATGTAAAACAGGAGAAAATTTTATCTTTCTTCACATATTGTGTCCCTAATTCAGTTACTTATTTCAGGATGGAGGGCATCTTGTTGTCCTTAAGTTAGTCCACATATTGCTGTGGTTCACACAGTGTGGCAACTGTGTGAGTAGGTACCAGTGGACCATTGATGCCAGTGATAAAGGTGATTTCTCTGTAGTCCATCCAAGGAACAGGGGCTATATTTTTGTGGGTAGTTGTGAAACTAGAGATTGAACAATTTATCAGTAGTTGGACCCAGCAAATACTGTAAGTAGAGGTTATAATCCTGGGTGACTGACAGATGATTCACTATCCAAATGGTTTCCCTTCTTTTCAGACCCCATGGGGGTAGATCCAGTAGGTTACCTATACAAACAATAGAACAGAAGTTATTAGGAACTTCTTTCTTTATTGCTTTCTGAGAAGTTTATAACAATTACTAACCAACTTGTTTAATCTCCACAATAATACTGTGAGGTCAGTATGATAACCCTGTGTGACAAGAGGAAACTGAGGCTAAGGATATTAATGAGGTTAGCTGTTTCTCACAGGATATTTTCAATGGATCCTGAAAAAGCTCCCTCCCTGAAGCTCCACAGAACCCTCTCTGTACGGTTGGACTTATTCTATAAGTTAAAGCATTCCTGACTCTCAGTATTCCTTTTTAAAATATAAATAACCCTGAGAGAGAAGTCATATCAAGCATATTGCCACTGTAATAATTATCTGAATGACTTAATAATCATTTTCATATGATATAGTTGAGCACAGAATACTAACATGTCAAAATTAGCATAAAGTAAAGGCAGATTGGGATAGATTTGCATTTGAGGAGTTTGTCTGGAGCAACCCTCCTGGTGAGGGTGTAAGAATAAGGACCTCCAGACTTTGGTTCTGAATGAGGGGAGTCCCTAATTAGGGAATAGTGGTGCCCACAGTCATGGAGCAAGGAAGATAATGAAAACATAATGCTATTCATATTTTGGGCTTGGTTGGCTTATCTGTATTGGACCCACTCCTGGTGAATGGGTCAGGATTTCGATGGAGGGGGTCAAACCCACCCACTACTACTTGCCACATACCTGGCCTTGGGCATTGGTCCATTCCATGTGCTCCCTTGTTCTCCTAACTGCTTAAGATAGAAAAATCATTTCCCTATTGGACTCCAATATGTGCCAGTGGAAAATAAAATGCTCATACTGAGCAAATGTACCAAAGAACACTCTATAAACTTAATGAGGGAGATGAAGAGCTATATGCCAGAAACCTAGAAAATTTAACACTGATGAGGTTATGACTATTATATGTTTAGTTAAATTGTTGACTCTGACAGAACATGGCTGAGGAAATCTACCATCCGTTTTTTCCTTGTATCAGTGATGATGGTTCCTTGGTGTACTCTTCTCAGTTAACAAAAATATTCCCAAAAGTTAAATGCAGAGAAAGAAGTGACATAAGAAATACTTCTATTATCTCTGCTCTTCTGGGAGTTCCCTCTAGGAATATTACTTAAAGCAGAACTTCTCCTGACAGGCAAATGAGTTTGAAGGGAAGGACTCACCAGTTCAGAGGTGAAGTTCAAGCTTCCTTAGAGGTACAGAGCCTCCTAAACCCTCTGCCTGCACTTGCCTCAGCAAATCTGTCTAGCATTACCCTGCCCTAGCCTTCCCCAAACACATCTTTCCCCTTCTACATTTTCCTTCCTCTCAGAAACTGATGAAAATTCTCCTTTGTGTAATAAATAATATTGCAATTCCTTTAAGTGGCATTTGAGGCATAAAGGTGATCGTGATTTTCAAAAACTGCAAAGTACTGTATAAATATTAGCTATTTGAAGAGGAATCAGGGGTGATAGAAAGTGTATTGAGTTTGGAGTCAGAACACTTCCATTTGAATCTTGTGCTAGTCAGGTGATCTTGAACAGGTCACTTAAACTCTGTGAACCTCGGTTCCTTCGTTTATAAGACATGTTTGTTGTGATAATTAAATTAATTGAAAGTGACATAGTAATTAGCAAAGAGTGGACACTCAATACCTGATAATGAAGTCATGGTAACCAAAGGCAATTTTGTCTAGCACTTAAGAACAGTGGTTATGGAGGCACAAGTTACTTATCTTCCTGGTTTCTTACTCCTGACCTTTAAAAGGGGATAAGTTGGAAGGATCAAATGAGTTAATACATATCAGGAGTTTTCAACAGTGCCTGGCCCATATTAATTCTCTTTAAGTACTGGTGCCCCTGCTACTATTGCTGTTACCTTTATCATTCAAGGACCTGGCCTGGCCTTATCTTTCCAGCCTTATCTAGTTTTCTGTCTTACCAGTAGAGAGAACTCCTCAACCAGGTCCTGATATCCTTAAGGTCAGGGAGTAATTCTTACCTTTAACATACTTAGGCTTTATTTATTCAATGTCTAAAAAATAATCATTTTTGTTATTATAAGTAGTGTATAAATACATGCTTGCTACTTCTCAGCACTATACTGAAGGTTTTAGCTAGTGCAGTAAGGCAAGAAAAAGAAAGTAAGAAAGTCATCTAGATTGGAAAAAGAATGAGAAAAACTGTGTTTATTTTTAGATTAAATGATCATCTATATAGAAAATGCAATGGAATCTACAGAAAGCTACTTGAAGTAGTAAGTGAATTTAGCAGATTGCAGGATATGAGATCAATATACAAATATATATGTATGCATTTTTAGTTCTCTATCCTTAATATAGCCACAACTAAAGCAGTTTAACTGGAGCATAGGATGTGGGAGGTAGTGGTGGTACAGAAAATTATAAAGACAGGTTGAAACTCAGTTTGACAACATGACTGAACAAAATGGTGCACTTCGGCTTTTTCTTTCCCTCTCTTCCCTGTCTTCCTTCCTTCTTTTTTTTCTTTTTTCTTCCTCCCTCCTTCCCTCACATCCCCATCTACTTAGTTTTTTGGCATAAACAACTATTCTTCAAGCAGGTAGGTAGTATTTTGTTTCTTAAAAACTAAGTTTTTTACTTATTAGGTTAACAAAATGACCTCAGCTATGTTACTTTGAGCTTACAGTGAATATTCTATGAATGGAGTTTCCAGTGACAGGTAGTGTGACATCAGTACACAAACACTGGGATGTTGGGTATCTGGACTCAAGTTCTGACTTTCTCTTAACTAGCTCTATGACTTTGGGAAGCACAGCAGTTTTTTGAGGCTTAGTTTGCTTTGTCTTAAAAATGGGATAATGGTAACATGACCTCCTTTTTCATAGGGTTATAAATAGCTCCATTCAACAACATATTTTGGGTTCTTAGAAACTGAACCAGGGCATGGAGATGGACAGCCTTTCCCTTCAAGGAATGTTTAGTGAAGGTATGTGTAGAAACAACTTCAGTGGCATAAGATATGCTATTGTACTTGTATAAATGAAGATGGGGGAGGGGTGCAGAGAAGGGGTTAATCAGCTCTGCTTGTGAGGTTGGGAACAATTTCATTGGTTGATATCTAACCCAACTTTAAACTTTAAGTGGGATTTTTGACAGAGAAAAGGGCAACTTAATAATATCTTACATCTGTTTACCACTTTACCATTTTGCTTGACATAAATTAGAATGGTCTAAAAACTATAATTTTTAGATATAAGGGATTATTATTGCTATTCTAGGGGTGGTTGTTATTTCTTTAAACTGCTCTTTGGATGAAGTTGGGGAAATTTTGACCCCAAATTACAGCAACTTAGCAAAGTTTGTTTATACAAAAATTTCCTGGGGATTTTTTTCATGCTGGGGGACACAGCAACCTTAAGAGCTTGGTGTCTGCTGGGGCAAAGGCAAAAGTGGGATGACTAAGATTAGGGGAGGTACACTGGGAAGAGGAAAAGGGGGTATGAATTAAGACTTTGAGAAAAGATGACCCATTTTATAGTTATGGCACAATAGCTAAGTTATAATGTAAAAACATGGGAACCTGAACATATAAATGCTAGTCTTAAAATGGAGCCAAAGGATTGACTTGTGAAATGTTGCAGCCTGGGAATTTTCCCTCATAATTCTGAAAGACATGTGGTACTTCTCCTGGGAGGGAACTGGGCTCATAGCTCTGGCTTGAACTACTGGGTCCCACAGATCCCTGCCTTGCTCCAGCACATCATCTATAGCTTGTTGAATGTTTGATTGATGAAGTATTGAAGACTGTTTGGAAATAATGGGGGGAAAAGTATTTTGGCACTTTCAGAAGAGAGGGAAATGAAGCCAAGAATATACCTATAATTTAGGGTAAAGAGCAATAATGAGGTCTCATAAAAATAAATAACCATGATGTTAAATAGACTGCAGATCATTTGCACCTCAAGGCTTTTCTTTTAGATTTTGTGCCAGAAAAAATAAAAGTGATAATAGGCCTTGTGCTTTATGCCAGAAAATTGCTGGTACACAAGATTTTATTTTAGAGTAATTGAGGAGACCCTCCCCACTGAAATTATTTAAGGGGAGAAAAACAAAATCCATCCAGCTGTAAAGAGCAACCAGCTCTTTCCAGGTTTGGAAAAAAGCTTTAATCTACTCTGCTAGGGTCAGACTGTTTCATGCTCCTCTTGAGTTTATTTCAAAGCTGATGTTGCTATCTAAAAAACCTAACACTGTAATTATTTCAGTTTTATTCACTGAGAAGTCATTTTCAATCATGTTACAGAAATGGATTCTAGTGTTTGCAAGTGACCTCCCATCCTGTTCTTTAAAGAAAAATAGAATGTGTGTTGGCAAAAGCACTGAATGAGAATTTCAGATGAGGAGAGTTATGAAACCTGGATCAGCCAGTGCCTAAGCATCTAGATTTGAGGTCCATCAAGTCACAGATTTGACCCTTAGTTTTTTCTCTGTAAAATGGGAGCAGCCATCCCTACCCAGCTACCTTGAAAAGTTGTGAATGCCAGTTGTGACGCTAGGCATGGAAGTGCCATGAAACTGCAAAGTAGCCGTGGCCTTCCCCCCCATGCAGTGGGCCTCAGGGTCATAAAATGACAGGATTCTCCTTAGACATAGGGGTGTCCAACCTCTTGGCCTTTCTTGACCCCACTGGAAGAAGAAGAGTTGTCTTGGGCCACACATTAAAGACATTGTGACATGTAATCACAGAAAAAAATCTCATAATGTTTTTTTAATTCTTTATTTTATTGATTATGCTACTACAGTTGGCCCATTTTCCCCCTTCACTCCCCACCACCCTGCCCATCCCCTCCCACCCTCATTCCCCCCTTTAGTTCATGCCCATGTGTCATAAGTTCTTTAGTGTCTACATGTCCCATACTATTCTTACCCTCCCCCTGTCTATTTTCTACCTACTGTCTATGCTATTTATTCTCTATATCTTTTCCCCCTCTCTCCTCCTCCCACTTCCCTGTTGCTAACCCTCCATTTGATGACTTTTTTTTTTTTACTGTTCATATTTTTAATCTTCTTTTTCTTAGGTAAGTCCCTTTAACATTTCATATAATAAGGGATTGGTGATGATGAACTCTTTTAACTTGGCCTTGTCTGAGAAACACTTTATCTGCCCTTTCATTCTAAATGAAAGCTTTGCTGGATAGAGCAATCTGGGATGTAGGTCCTTGCCTTTCATGACTTGGAATA